>JADWOT020001578.1:0-17000 GCA_036345935.2 Taenia hydatigena | reverse complement strand
CTGCCGCCGAAATGACGACTGGCGTTGGCATTGATTCCTCACCCAATCTCATTTGTTTGCGCACTACCCTGGGTAAAACTGCTTCGGCTAATTAGCCTACAAAAATGACGCGCAAAAGTCATTGCCCTCAGTAGTCGGTGCACCAACACCAGACCGCAACTTCCTTGATGATACCTGTGCGTTGCAACGACTCAAGAGAAAAGAAAATGAACTCTTAAGTGGGAACGATGACTTTCACTTAAGTCCACCCTCAGTTAAAATATGAACATTGGCGACAAATTAGCTCCGATTTGCTTCAATAGTCTTTGAACTGATTCTAACTTCATTTCGGCATTTCTGTTTATTAAGAATTTAGCTAAGGCAAGAGAACTCAAGTAAAGGAATAGAAACATAATTGGCAAGTTGTCGCTCACTTCCGTGTAAAGCACTTGCTAGCAGACGTTGGCAAGTTTTATGTGAATGTCGTCAACGTTTAAAACAGAATATATGAGGTTGAATCAGTCTTGCCTACTTTTTACTTACTCGTCAAGCATTTGCCATCTGTAGTGTCATTGTAAGAATTTGCGCCAAAATAGGAGTTAGGCTCCATTGGCTTAAACGGTATACGAGGGTAGACGATGGAAAGCAACCCGAGTTATGGGTGATTAAAGCTCTTCATCCTTGTGTTTTATATGCTATGGTAATCACACCGATTCAGTGACCTGATGTATGAAAATCTGGCACAAGGCATGGTGGGAGGAGTGAGTAATGGTTATCACGTCACCGCTTCAACTGTAATTTGGACAGCACACCAGGTGGGAGAGGTGATGTTGAGCAAAGCCACGTGCGAACTCGCGACTTGACCACCATGTGCGTTGACCCCAACAAAGGGTAGGATGGGCGTATACATCAGCGGTTTGGCCGAGATAACTTTTTCTCTGCATGCAGAATCAGCCTGAGTGTGCGTGATTTTGGACTTTAAATGGTGGAAGACACTGCAAATGGCACTCCAAATTTGTTAGCGAGAATCGCAGTTTTAGGGAGCTGCAGTGTAAAGTAGACTGCTTGGATGCACAAGGAAAGAAATTTGGCTGTGACGAAAGGGCCAACATAGCACAAAATAATTATATTAAAGGTAAGCAGACAATTTTGCAAATGCTGTAAACATGATGTCTAGACATGCTAAGAGATGCAAAGATCTACTTATGTATCTACTGAGCCTTATTTATCTACTTGCTAAAGGCCGTATTGTCTGTAGTATTTATATTTATAATCAGTAGCAAGCACACTGGCGTCCACCAACTTATTAAAATTATTTCACCTCACAAATGCAGGCAAATATTATGCGCTAAATTACACGACTGGTGTTGACATCGACTCCTCGGCCAATCACATTAGTTGGCATCCCACTCTGGCCTGCAATGTGACGCACAAAAGCCGTGCTCCTCAGTGTCCAGAGCGTCATCGCCCAACTATTGTAACCAGTGTTGTCGCCGCAACTAGGTCCCTGTCAAACGAGCAGATTTCTTGGTGATATCTGTGCATTTAAACACCGTAAATGAAAGAAAATGATCCGGTGGCACATGCTTGTTCTCATCTTGAATTGAAACACAAAACGACAATTAGCACTAATTTGCATAAATGAACTTTGAATTGGTCCTTACTTCGTTTATGCACCTCTCTGTATACTAAAACTTTAGTCTTGATGGGTAAGCCTAGGTAAAGGAATAAAAACAGCAGCAGTGATGTGTGACCACTTCGTGCCGTTGCGTGGACGATACACCAGCTGTGAGAAGTGATGGGGAATAAAATCACGCTCACATTCAAGAATTGACCCTAATTTGCGTTGCCTTTAACATAGAATGAGAGGAGTGGGCGCGTTAAAAGTTTGGTCAGAACAGCGTTTTTTACACGTGTAGAATTAGGCTAAGTGCGTAGAGGTGGCAAGTTTTCCGTGCCAAATAGAATGCCTGCAGCAGCATTTAAAATTTGTTCGTAAAAACCAAAGTCAGTGGGAGCGACAATGCAAAATGAACGAATTAGATGCACAAGAAAAGGAAGTATGTTTAGATTTAGAAAAATAAGCCTTTAGAAATAGGAAAACAAGCACGTGTTAGATGCAGCAGCTTGAAATTTGGTTGGAGTGCAATGGTGATGGTTGGAGGTGGATGAGATACATGCCTTGATAAAGCTCAATATGCCAGGCTTGACCATTGTGCGTTAGACCTAAGCAAAATTCTTTTTATTATTTACCTGAATTTGCTTTTCAAACAACGGAAATAAATTTCTGCACTCTAACGAGCAAAGCCAAATCATCAGCAATGCTTTTCCTTATTTTCAGTGGATATACCTGCTACGAACGGTTGCTTCTCCTTCGCAGAAAGATGTTTGAGCTGTATTGCTGAGTACCCATGTGGTTTTAGGTGTGTACATGCTTGATTGCATTAGAAATAGCTGCATGCGTGTGCGCTAAAAAGGGCCTAACATAAGTCAGAGGATGACGAAGTGCCATTTAGAACAGCTTCATAAAGCGATCATCACGATGTTGTGTCATCATGGTGGCACCGCATTTACCTAACCAAAGGCTAGCAATGCCGAAAGAGCTTCTAAATACATAAACATAGTTTTTATTCCTGTTAAAATTTAAAAGGGCTGGGAGAAAATTAACCTCTGAAATGAGAAGAACTGCTTAAAGCGTGGTCAGCGGTATGGTTTGAAGACTTGACTGCACATTCTTCGAGTCACTGGCCCAACTCTACAAAAGTAATACCGTTGCGGCAAAGAGCGATGTAATGTTTTTTGAAAGAGGACCTCAGAATAATGCTTTGTAATTTTATTTAGAGCGATATACTAGAGAGCTTAGGAGATTTGACAAGTGATGAGCTACATCATCGTTCAAATTTGAGAGAATCGGCCATTGTCCACCCAAACTTAGTCACCGTCTGACCCTATTCACGGCATCTCTTTTTTGTGCAAAATAAATTACACGCTTTCGCTCACTTGCGTGGTATGATAAAATCTGGACTTTTTTGCGACTTTTGCATTCGCAGAGAGACTTCCCCTCAGCTAGAGTAGTTTGCTGCGTTACCTAATAATAATCGCATCCCACACCGTCCGGACTCCTCCTATGATATTAGAAGTGAATAGCCCTCAAAAAATTCAACACTGAATCGCAAAATGTAGTAGTTGGATTAGATTGCAAAATAATTATCCAAGTTACCACTAGAGATGGCATGTCTAAGACTTCGTGTGACCTGAGAAACTGTTGGCGTGTCCATCCACATCTGTGGTGCTCCCCGTTTCGGCTACCTCACACCGTTGTCACACACCTGGATTTGGGTTGACTCACTCATGATGCGGGGGAGAAGTCACAACTTGTTATGCATGGACCGAATGACGCGTCTAATTTTTTTTGTAACGACACAAAAGACGTTTCGGTAATCGTGTAATAGGTGGCAGCAAAGCATTCCATTATGTGCGATGTCTATTCAAAGCATTTTTCTCCTTCACCACCACCCGGTTAAAGACGTCGCGCATTCACCGAGTCAGCGGTGATTAAAGTATGCAATTTTATTTGACAATGTATTGCAAGTGCTGCAGAGAGTCAAAATGAATTAGCAACCATCCACAAGTGGATCAACTCATCGTGACAGGGTGAGCCGGTGTTGAAATGATTTTAAGGTTGTTAATCTTATGGCATCATTACTAATTTCATGACATCTATTTTAGTGTAGAGGCTGGCGTCAACAACAGGCCCCAAATCCCAAACCACGAAAGTGGAATAACTTACTGATGGATTGGCGACAAATGCGCAAATTTTGAGATGGTAATGAAAATGCAAAAGTAACTCGTTACGATTGTAAACCTCAGCGTCACTAGATATTACAAGCGGTTGCAGTTGCGAATCATCCATTCAAATCTGGGCACGCCCCAAGTCATCTGACTCTAGGCTGGAAGGGCACATCATTGAATAGCGTCAGCCACTTCATCCCATCGCCTTCCTCGATCATAGTTAAGCTATCGCTGTCTATTATCCAGAAGTATAAACACAGGCTCTGCATTGCTTGTGGACATTTATTCGCTGAGAATTGCCATAAATTAAGCGCCTTTGGATAAGTAAGTTGAATTGATCAGTCATTAAAATTTGAAGCCCATCAGTGCGTAGATTTTGAAAGAAAGAAACGCCAGCGTTTTCTCTCAAGTAGCTGAGTTGATTTTACTGAAGTCGTATGCTGTGTTATTGACAGTGGTGGTGGGGACATCAATTGGAACGGTCTCTGTAGCGTGAGTGGATGACGGTCACTTCGTAAGGTGTCGGGTGAGCAAACTGCGACGGCTAAATGATGCAACACAGCGGAAGCAGCGCCAGCGCTTCACATCCATGTGTGTCTGCAAGTGCGCCCGCAGATTCGAACCATCTGCAAGGGCGCGTTGGCAGGTGGCACAGACGAAGGGCTTCTCGCCTGTGTGCGTGCGCTCGTGACCATGAAGAAGCCATTTGCGTGAGCACCCTTATCACAAAAGCGACATTTCCATGACAGTGAGTGATTCTTCAAATGCGTATACAGAGAGGCAGCGCTTTCGTATGCCCTCCCACACTCCTGGCGTTTCCATTTCGGTCGCGCTTCTTCGTCTACTCCCTCATCATTCACATCACTGGAAATTGTAAGATAGTTGGTATTGTTGTTTTCCCTGCCGTTGTCACTCATCGTATCTTTGTTATTGTATTGAGGGACCCCGCTATTCAGTAAACTGGAGGCAACATCATTGGGTTCGACAAAAGGAGTTGCACTTTTGAACTTGACATTTATGCTAGCCAGAATCGCTGACAGCATGCTGAGATGCAAAAGAAGGCAGTCGGACGTCTGCAGACCAAGTGTACTAGGCAGTGTTGAAAGACAGTATTGAAGAAGGTAAGACAGTACCAAAGAGTAAGATTTGGCGGGTGGAGCATGAATCTGTGGAGGCGTTTTGGTATGACTGATCGAGGACAGGGGTGATGAAGAATCGGGTCGCAAGGCCGCATCCGTAGGACCATCCATGGATGGGTTCTGCCCGTTGATACGTCAAAGCAGTCTACCGATGGAGTGGAAGAAGTGTTGGCAGAATTCAATGTGGCAGCTGTTGAATTTGATGAGAGCATCGAGGACATCGGGAATTAGTTGGAGTGTGTCGATCCACAATTGTGGAATTCTTTGTCCTTGTCACTAAAGAATGCTGGCTTTGGAGATGTTTGGGTGGAAGGCGACAGCTCCAGAATGCTTTCTCTGGAGAAATCTAATAGGAATGGGATAAATTTTGATGTGGGTGTAAGCAAAGCCCAATTATTTATGATACGTGGGTTCGAGCAAGACTGCATCTGCCTGACAAAAGGCAGAATGAATGTTGACAAAGATGGATTGGAAGGGCATCTTACCGTATTTCATGGTCGGAGGGCGTCCGATGAAAGCAGTGGGGCATTGTTTGACCTTATATATCGCGTACTCGAATCTCATTGATTTGACCTCCTACGACGCATTGGTCAATAGTGAGTGATTTGAACTCATGCACGAACAATCACCAGAAGCGATCTATCTCGTTGGGTGACATGAAAGACAAATCAACTGTTGTACAAGTTTAATTTTAGTGTACCGATCTTTGCTGCATGGTTTGGGATGCAACACGTATCCCCGCACCTGCGTATCCATGGTTGACTACGTGCTCTCAAATCTGATGCACGTCTGCGAATATGCATCAGTGGAAGCTTTCAAGAATCATTGCAATGTCTGCAATCCTTTTGTCAGCAAGTGGATGCCATTGCCCTATACTTTTTATCGCTGGCAAAATTTAGTACATTATCGCAGCCGACATCAGCGGTCGACTTAACAGATGGGCTCGATGCGACGCTCTTCATTTTGTAATAGTTGGTTAAGATACAATCACTTAAACACCGCAACACAGCAATGTTGAACTGGTCCATGCTGTCTGTTCATTTTAACTAGGGACCACGGCAGTGGGTACGGTAGTGAAGCTACCTATCATGCGACTCTTAGTCAGTGCAGAGTTTAAATTGAGAAGGCCCTTAAAGACGGCCACATATTTGCTCAGTTGACCCCACTTCACCTTTTCCAGTCCTTTCTGGTAACGAATTATTTGCACATACAAAACCATTGCAAAATTGCACAGGAATAAAGGCACTTCTTTGCGAACAACGAGCAAAACTGTTGATCACTATCCAGTGCCGGAAAATTGGTGGCTCGCAAACAATAAAATCACCCATTATCTAAATAGCTCTATGCTGACGCCTCCGGGAATCTGTTATACCTTGAAATTCGTAAACATAAAGTAGCACTCACCTTTATAAACTCTTCCATCATAAGGTTGCTTTAGTATTGACAAGATGTCTTAAGCTGATCCACAAAAACTGAAAGCAGGGTGATGACTGACTCCCAAGGTGTAAGGTGAGGAATGGATTGAGCAACTCGCTACTTGTGGGTCCATAAATAAGTTCTTAAACAGGCGCGTAGAGCTTCCAAACGCATGTTTTTTCAGCATTGCGTTTGGTTAGGCCAATTACCTCTATCCTTATCTCATTCTACAACTTTTCAATGCAGTCGGAATGGATCCATGAAGTAAATATCACGATGCTGTATCATCACGACAACTTTGCTTTTACCCAACAGAAGGAAAGGAGTATCGAAGGAAAGTTAAAATGTCAACTCAACGTGTTCCTATTTGGTGGGGGCAGGAGGGATCAGAATGGAACTGATCGTGATGAAAGATACAAAACACAATTTGGAATCTGGTCAAGTGTGTTTTTGGAGATTTGAGCATACGCACGCATGGTTAGTGATTTCAATGCAGAGAGGTGCAATGCGTTTTAACACAGAATCTCAGAATGATAGCCTTGTGATATCATGCAGGGTGCTGTATTAAATGACGTGTATGAATTGACCAGTGATGTTACACACCACCGTTCAACAACAGAATAATCAGCTGTTGTTAATTTACATTTCGTCACTGAAAGAACTTTCTCACGGCATCGCCTACAAATGTAAAGTGAGTTGCACGCATTTGCTCACTCGTGTAAAATGATAGTAACCGGGCTGCATTGCGACTTATTACATCTGCAAAAGACCTACTCTTGGGTAGGGCACTCTGTTCGGCTATATAATTACAACAATTATGGCCCACTTTGCTCAGAATCATTTCGACAACTTTAAGGTCCTTTTTCTTTGCAAAATCCAGAACTCAACTGTGAAATGTGTTAGCTGGATTAAATGGCACAACAGCCATCAGGGTGGCCACGAGGGATGAAATGATTACAACTCAGTGTGACCTGAATAAACTGTTGTCTCCAACTTGGATCGGACATCCTCCCATGTTACGGGGGGCGGGAGACCGGATATTGAATGCACATAGGACGAAGTCCTTTTTTAATCTCCTTATAAAAACACCAAAAATATTACCATGAGCACAAAGTTTGCTACAGTATCTGCCATTCTAAAGGGATTGTCTGATGTCAAATCGCCTTAGAGCGTGGACCTTGGATACTCAGATGATTATTAGTCGTTCTAATCAAAAGTGAAGTAAAAGACTGTGCGAAATGCGCATATATTTATGAACTGCGAGTCGTTATATACAAGACGCGTTCAAAACAGCAGTCAAAACAATGTTCACACGGAAACTTTGAGCTATTGCAACTCCGATAAATCACCACATGCAGACGAGTTAGTGTTACTGGGGTTGTTTGAAACATCATTTACCCGTTTCAAAGGTAAATACCATCCCAGCCACTTTAAATTTCACTGTGTGGATGCTGCCTTTTATCGTTTGAAATCATTTCCGACACCTCTGGTCTTTTGTTGAGTAAGGTGCTATCGTAATGATACAAGATATGGGCACATCATTGTGATGATCGCTTCACGGAGCCGTTCCAAATGAACCCTCGCCATACCTTTGCACTGACTTTTGTCAGGCTCAACTCGGCACACTCGCATGTGGCCAATTCTGCTGCTCTTAATATGCACATAATTCAAGTCATGTAGCTATTCACCAATCCAGGTGAAACACTCTTCCAGCGAGGAAGCTGTTGTTCTCGGTGGTTACATCCGCTTAAATTGAAAATGCATTACCGCTGATTAGCTATAACCACATTGTTAAAGAACCAAATTTATGTCAGCATCAAAAAATTACGTTAGACCCAATTCGCACTGGTCATCGTAGATTAAAATTGAGCCCAAGTTTACTAAGTTGTGTCTTGTTATCTACTTTAACCACCAACAACCATTGCCATCGCACTGCTTCTCGTTAAAAACAGTTTGATTCCCCGTTTTGTGCACCCAACCTGCTTAATTTACAATGCAGCTCCTAAAAGCCGCTATTCTTACTAGCAAATTTAAATTCCATTAGTAATGTTTCCTTTGCCATGCTAAAATTATTAACCCCAAGCACTCGAACTGATTCATTGCGTGTAGAAAAGGCTACGCAGACCAAACCACCCGCTTATGTGTGTCCATCCCATTTTTATTGGAGTCAAATCATGATTGTGCTCGCGGTGGTACTTTCTACCACCCCCTATCAACTGGCGTGTCATCAGCACAGGGACACGAAGCAGTGGCCTGATGGCCGTTGCCGCCCCCACTCTTCCATCCTTGTGCTGGATTTTAATGTGCCGGAGAGAGGTATTACTTATTTTAATTTCATTTACTATTCCTTTTTCCAGCATCATCGATTGCTTGAACTAGAAAGACCCACACCCTCTTTTTGTTTGGGATTCTGCAAGCAGCATTGCAGAAGGGAGTGTCAAATGCATGGCATGAGTTTGGCCTCAATTATTCCGATTGATATAGTGACAATTGTTACATGGAAAACTGTTAATGTTCGCTAGCAGGAGCTTTGCATACCAGTGAGAGAGAACTAAGTAAATTTTTTACTTTGCCTGACTTTCCAGCATGGGTAGAAGGCTTAACAAATAGAATTGCCAAAATACAGTTGCAATCGGTTCTAAGAATATTGCAACGAATCAGAACTGCTCTTCGCCTCATGTCCAAATTAGGACTGAAAGTGAGCACAGGTGACATTCGCCTGTTTTGAAGGCCGGATCCTTCAACTAACACCACGGAAGCCAGTATTATTCCTTTATTACAGAGCAAAACAATTTTGCCGCAAGAAAATTGTAAATATAAGAAAGGACCCCTTAACTTCGCAGCGAGAGATGACATGTTTACAGCCCAGTTTGACCTCAGAATCTGTTGGTGTGATGGTTAACATCTGTGGCATCCCCGTAATTTGACAACCACATGCCAATGCCTCACACGTAGATTTGAGTTGATTTCCACTCGTGTTAAGGACAGAAAAATTGGCGATTAGATATACATGAGCCAAATGCTACGTCTAACTCTCCTGTGGGAGCACGAAAACATTACCATGGTCGTGTATCAGATGGCTACTAAGCCTGTCCATTAGGAGCAAAAACTATTCTAAGCATCCTCTCTTTCAGCCTCATCTCATTGAAGACGTCACTGATTCCGTGGTTTAGTGGTGAATTAAAATATGCATGGATGAAGTTATTCGACAATTCAGTGCAAGAGCGGCACGAATTTAAAATAAGTTTACAACTTTGAGAGTGGCCTCTCCTAACTGTCCACTTGTAGATCGATTAATCGTGAATGGTAATTTTGTTAATTTTAAAGCACTACTACTTATTGAATGCAATTAAGTGTCAAATGGGAGGTGTACACAGCATATCTACGAGCCTAAACCACAAAAATTGCAGAATCCACTAAATGATCAATGTGGAATTACGAGTTTCGGGAAGATGGTAACGGTAAAATACAAAGCCACCTGCAAATAAATCGTTGCGGTTCCTAACCTTACTGTCTTAAAATTTTAAGGCAATAAACTTTCGTTAACTCGCTCATGCATTATTTCTGAGTTCTTTTGTGTGCCAACCAGTAAGGACATAATGTGGGTCTTCTATCACATTCGAGGGAACGGTCTGGGTTAACACAGCCGTTTCAGACTAGGCTAAGGCATTTGCCATTCTACATTGTTGGCCCCATGCCATTTCATTTCGCTGCATGCATTGAGGCCAACTAAATGTTCATTAGCCAATATTTGATCATGCGAGTGAAAAGACAGACTGTGCAAAACGTGCATGCATTTATTTGCTGATATATGCTCCAAAGCGGGAGCGAATAAAGTGATAAATTATGCAAGTATAGCTTGAATACTTGAAACTCACTGATTCGTGGATTTGGAACGAATGAAACCGCCGCACTTCCTCTCAAATGGTTGGGTTGATAGTGTCTACGTCGTTTGTCGTGCTGACTCGGGAGGTAGAGGGAGCATCACTCGCAATCGTGGCTGTAACAGAAGTAGAGAGTGGGCATATTGAAATGTGTTGGGTGATGCCGCACACTTGTGGGACAGCACTAGCGCCTCATTTTCGTGTATTTATGCATATGTGATCACAGCTTCGAGCAATCAGCAAAAACGTGTTGGCAGGTGGGACAGACGAAGGGCTTCTCGCCTGTGTGAGTGCGCTCGTGACCTTGCAGATTTCTTTTGTGTGCAAATGCTTTGCCGAAAAAGCCACATTTCCACGAGAATGAATGACTTATTCCATGCGATCTCAGGGAGAATTTATTATTGTACATCTTCTCACGCTCCTGACATCTCCATTTTGGATACACTTCTCCGTCCAATCCTCCATTTTTCACAGCACTAGAGATTTGAAAAGGGCCGGTATCGTCATGATTCCTGCCGTTGACAATTGTCGCGCCGTTGAATGCGCTGCAAGGAAATCCACTACTTGGAAAATTGGAAGCAGTGTCATGATTCTTGTTAAAGATAAACTCTGAAAACAAGTAGTTGCAGAATAGAAGGCGATCGGAAATCTGCAGACCAGATTCACTCGGCTGTTGTGGAAGGGAATGACAAGTAAAGTAGAGCGCTATCAAGGTACGAGGATCGACAGGTGAAGTGGGAAGCTGTGAAAGCGCTTTAACTTGGTCCATCAATAAAAAAGGGGATGGGGACGCAGGTTGATTGGAAGGATGAGGGAGCAAAGCGTTCCAGGAGATCTGTTTATTAGACCCACGTTCAAGTTGAAGCAATAAAGTTGCATTGAACTGATCAATTGAAGAATTGAAAGGGATGTTAGCAGAATTCAGTGCAGCGTCATTTGATGAAGATGATAGTAATGAGGCTATGTCGAAGGATTTGGTATGTCCCAGCACATAATCACGAATGGCTTTGTCGTTGGCGCTAGGGCAGGATGGCTCCGGAACCACTTGTTTAGCGGGCGACAATTCCAGAATGCTTGCTATGGAAAAGCCTAGAGGAAATGGAAATTTTAGCATGGACTTAAGAAAGCACTTATTATTTACGGCTCATAAATTTTTGGCAGGTCTACTTTTGTTCGACACAAAAACCACAAAAAGGCTGATGAAGTACAAGTAGAAATGCACATTACCGTGTTTCATGCTCGAACTGACATCAAATGACGAGCAGTGAGGCATTACCTAACCTTATGTATTGCGGACAAGAATCCCATTGGTCTGACCTCCTACAACTCATTGGTCAACAGTGAATAGTTAGGATTCGAGGACATGAACAATGATTAGGACCGAGGGGTGCTAGGCTTCAATAAGCAAACCATTCCACATTTCCTAATAGTGTTGATCGTTTCTGCTAACTATTCGACTGGTGAATCCGTGCAGACATCCGGAATTTACTCGGTCTTGCTGGAATATTTATTTCATTTGATTTGTATGTTAAGGCGGTGAATAAACACCTGGAATGATTTCCTGCCTCATCACATCGTTCGGTGCATAACAGCCACTGTCGAATGCTCACTTTGAAATTATGTAAGACTGTGCACATTTATTTATGCTTGTAGTGGTAAGGTAGGGCAATGGCGCATTTTGAGGCAAATAGCAATGACGAGGAATCTTTTGTGCAAAACTGATTACTCAACTAAAAGAGAATTGCTATCTCACATGGCTCAACGGCACCTCTGCAGTCAGAAGAAGTTATTAAGACACAATACCTTCGATAAACGCCTAAGTTTTCACGCATTCCAATGGACACTTTGACTCATCATTGACGATAACGGTCTTAGATCTAACTGTTACGGAAACTCATGCATCTGGAATGCTATGATCTTTTTATGGTAATGTAGGTGACAGCAAATACAAAGATCTCAAAGCCAGAGGCCGCAGTAATAAAGAAGTTGGTAATGAGCGAAGATGAGAAGATTGACGATCATAGGTGTGTGGTGTATTTGGAGGCTGGAGCATCTGATCTTATCAATGCATGTTATGGCTTGATGCATTCCGCAGTGCCTAAGTTTCCTGCCTCTCCTGACATCCTCATCGTAGTCGCTGTCATCCACACCACTCGATTTGAAACCAGTCCGTCAGGGGTTTGAATGGGTGAAATGCGAAAGTTTGTCCATTAATCACAACACAAGTGTGCTTTCAGTCTCCACTGAACCCGGTTACGTGTCGTCTGATGCAGCAGAAGTCCTTGAATCTGCGTGTTCATGACCAGACTGCCTACACTACGAATCTAGGTCTACGATTTTGCGTCAGTGGGAGCATTCATGAATCTTTGCGATGCTGACTATCGTTTGTCAGCATATGGGTGTCTGCTCACCCATACGTTTTCCTTACCAATGGGAACAGATTTGTCCATTTCCCACCGCCACATTCAAGATCGGCTTTGGCGTAGTTGCAAACAAATGGAGACAGCAAGCGGATAATGCTGCAATACTCACAACTAACGTAAACGGGGATGTGATGACCGAATATGCGCTGGTCCTCTTTTGTTAATGCTAGCTCCACTTTAGCGCAAATCTTGCTGATGTTCCACCAATCCTAAAGTATGAAGTGTTCTAAATTTCCTAGCTAATCATTGTCTGAAATGCACCATACTTGCATCCAGTCCTATTCTGCAGATGGGCTGGCACGGCCAATATCAGTGCTCGACCTATTAGATGAGCAAAATAATTTAAAATGTAAGCGTAACTACAGGCCTATATTCCAGATAATGGCACTTGCTTATCAAACGAAAAGATGTGACCTATAATATGGGTGAAATGTGAGACTCTTATGGATGCAGCGAAGGTGATCTAGTGGTTGGCTGTTGCGAGTGCGTAAAATAGTGGCTAAGGGAACGCAGTATCCTCATAGCAGCGTGAAACTTGGTGTCGATGGCAAAGAGCATATTAGAGAGGTATTTTAAGGTCAAGGCCTTGGAGATGACAAACTCTACGGCCATTTCAGATTTACTTGTCACTGCCAGTGCTGCAGCATTGCAGCTTTCGTTGCAACCATTACTGTCTTCTGCTAAAAAAATTGGGTTTGGTAATGTTAACTTACTGCGCAATCGATGTGGGCAGTATCCTTTCTCACAACCACAGCATTTGTCAACATACACCGACATAACAAGTCCTTTACTGGGAGGCATTTAATGATAGAATCATAAAACTCGAATGCAATCATAATGCATGCATCCGATGCTGCCTACAGTGGCGCCATCACGTGTACTGCTACCAGCTAAACATGGCATTAACTCACCGTCTGCCCATGCACACAGGGGTTACTTTAAGTACTTCAGTCGAAGTCTAGACAGAACGCTTTCTTCATCATTTAAGTCTGCCCCATAATTTGCAACTTCATATAAACACATGTAAACGACCTAGCAGTAGAGAGGTTTGTGATGGTGGTGGAGGTGTTTAAGGTGAACAGGTATCCGGACATGGGCATGCTCGCGAAGACTGCAGTACGACACCATCTTAGAGAGTCGAGTACTTGGGTGTTGATTACAAAACTGTTAATTTTGGAGCTAAAACCCAAGGAGAGGAGAGCAAAGGGAATGAAAACACGCGGCTATTGGAAATGATTCTAACAAGCCTAGACCATCCTTTCGTATGCTCAGTGTCAACCACATTGCAACTCGCTCTTTTAATAAGCGCTTGTGCGGCCTAAACATAGTCAGATTTTTACTTTTCAAGCGTCTGTGCAGGGATATTTTGAATGCTCGCACCTTAATAGTCGAAAGGATTACTAAATTGGATTAAAAGTGAATATCGCATGTCTTCAACAACAGAATTCTAACTATAAGTCGCTTAAAGCGTGCTTTAAGCATTAATCACATGCTTTGCGGCGTTTTCGACCGTATGCAAATACCTATGTGCCTTTTCACACCAATAACATAAACAGATTCTCCTACAGGCGCAAAGGCTTTAACAATGAACAGGGCCGAACGAGTCTTTATTAATGCTGCTTCATGAAGTACCACCTGCACTCACAAATATTTCAGTCCAATTCGATGTCTGAAGGACGCTCCCTGTGTTCACTCCGCCAAGTTCATGCACTGTTTCTTTTGCCCAGGGGCATGCGATCCAGATTGTGTCTCACCCCCTTGTGTATTACTGCAGATGTTTAACATTTCTAGGGTGAGCAACATTGATTGACACAGGAGTTGACAAGAAATGCGGTTTTCATCCGCATTTCCACCTTCTCTCACCAATACAGACAACAGCTTGGCGCCGCTTACTATGAACAACTTCTTTGGCCTCCTCATCTCGCCACAGTTCGGCCATGACACCTTTGCACCACACCGTCCTGGTAGGTTCTCATGCTGATGTCGTTTGCGTGAATGTCGTAAGGACTCAAGGCCATGTGGAGAACGAGCTTCTCTGTAGAACACGGATGATTGATGAATTGATTACCGTTTGTCAAATTTCTCATCGACATTTGCGCACTATAGCTTAACACAAATTTTCTAAATGCTTTGAGGAGCCGCAGGGCTAGACAATAACTTATGCGAAAGATAGTTGCATTGGACCTCCTAACCACTTCCCAATTAGAGTTGCCCGTCTGACTCATCCAAGCTGTCAACGCTACCGCCTACATTGCTATTGCTTGCTCAACGCTTACCGTTGACAATGCTCTTGTTTTACTTTACTCGAAAGCTCCCACGAATAAGTAGAGGGACGTATAAGTGACTGCCTAGAATAAGTCAAATAAAAAGCGAAATTTTGACTACCTAAGAACTCAATTTGACTAATCGGCTGATTTCTACAACCTGAACAGCGACTATCACCACGAATGTAACCTCTTGAATTGCATCCTAACTGGAATATAGTTTACGTTTCCGTGACCACCTCATCGTCGAACTGCAAAGCGTATAATCTAAAGCGGTTTGCTAAGGTGTATTTTCCAGCGTCTCAGCGTTCCTTACCTTGAATTTTCTGTGTTAAAGCAAGAGATGCTTTATGCCTATTGTAAGTTAAAGGCGCTGCCAAAATCGGTGCGCATCTATTCATTCTCGATGTCGCATTCCATGAGCAAAGTCACACACTTTACTCCGACTGAATATTATTATTCAGCGTGTCATAAAATATGCTGCTGACCCCTCCCATTAGACGGCCGATTGCGTAGTAAGATTGCCCTTTCATCCACTCTTCCGCTTCATGGTTTCGTGACCTTCTATGTTGATGGCTGAGATAGAACATTTTGCGTGATCTTCCGTGGCATCAAATGCTTGACTTTTGATATTGGCGAACTGCATATTCGGTGCTGGCATCAGCTAGTGGTGGTGAAACTAGACGTGGATTTTCTTTCTCTTTCAATAAGCACAGACATTGCTCCAGAGACACCAGTTGGAACACCGTGTCAAGAGCAATTCCTAGTTGGGAAGGGGAATTAACTGCCTATGGTTCAATTCAACTCAACATTTGCAATCGCTCTTGAGCTTAAGGTCAAGCTGGACAGGTGCGAGCAAAATGCACACTAGAACAGCTAGAGGCATTGGAGGAAGCGTTTCAGGTGACTTGGCGTCCCGACGCAGACATCTGTGAGAATCATTGCTACCAGAATCATTGCTACCAGACCCTTCCGCACTTTCCGCAGACGGAGAAGATTGCCACACGAGCGGTAAACTAGAAACTTAAAACCGAACTATGAAAGTGTGATTGCTGGAAGAAATGCTTGTCATTAAAGAAGTGTCCGAAAAGTAAAATAGCAAAGCTAAATTGTAGAATGGGCATTACGAAATCGTTTTTACGGCCTCCTACTTAAAATCATTTGCGATTTTGAGGACACTTTACTCTCACCAACACAAATGAAATGAACGAAAAATAAGGCAAATAAATGGATTCTACTGAGCGCACAAATGCAACATTAAATAGCTAGTTGTTTACGGTTGGTAGAGTGAATACGAAACGCTAGTTTAAAGAGTGATTTTTCTTCTCTCACACAGGCACGCGACTACACATCGCCACTTAAGTCCAGTTATCGAGGCACTCTTAATTTGAGTCCGGGTACAATGGACAGTTTCGTTTGAATGATTATCTTACACATCCCTTTTGCAACCCGTATCTTCATTACCCCTCTCCTCGATCATTCTCAAATCACCTCCACAACTTCACGCTCCAACTGCCAATTCTCACCCCATATAACCGCCTTACTTTCCTTAGCATTGTCTTTTAACACTGTCCAGTGGAATTGGTCTACAGATCTCTGACTGCCTTTCCTAGTATCACAATATTCTCTCAGAGATTCCGGTCAGCATGGCCAACAACCTCAAAAACACAGTAGACGATGCTTTTGCTGATACTGCCTCGAGTTCCCTAACCGATGCGGCAAACGGCAACAACAAGAAAAACAATGGTATCTACCCCCTAATTTTTAATGAGACGATTGATTAGAGTTTAGACGAAGAAGCGCGACCGGAATGGAAATGTCGAGAGGGCAGAAAGACATAAAAGGCGCCGCCTCTGCATATGCGCAGGCAGAGGCACTCGCTTTCACGTAAATATCGCTTTTGTGGTAGGACATTCTTACGCGAACGGCTTCTGCAGGGTCACAAGAGCGCATCCGCTTTATAGTAATCCTCAGCAAATAAATATGTGCACGTTTTGCACTGCTTGTCATCATGCTTATTTAGCAAAATAATGGCTAATGATAATTTAAATACATGCGGAATGATGTAGTAGTAAATTTCATGTGATCATAGTTGCTCTTGTT
>JADWOT020001894.1:0-67000 GCA_036345935.2 Taenia hydatigena | reverse complement strand
GAAACTTACATCTTCTTTAGTATCTTGGATTAAACTCGACCTGTCTACAATCACTGCGCAGTTGCATAGCATGCCACAGAATAAGCATCAGAGGAAGTATTATTAAGAAAATTCGGCATCACCTCTACATTTAGAACTGCTAAGTCAGATTTCCTCGGCCAATGTTTGATACGTTTCTTCACATTTTATTAGCTGTGCCAAATTTCGATCGTTAAATTTTTTTGTTTTAATCATGAGAATGAGCAGTCTACGGTAAAGTTTTCCTGCATTCTATTAGATACCTGCAAAGAAAGCATAGTCTTCGGGGAACAAAGTGGTGTCTTTGGTGTGTGAAGCGGTGAGCGCAGCGTTTTTTGAAAGTTCCAACCGATTATAATAAAAATCCTTGCGTCGCAAGCTAGACATTTTGCATATAATTAAAAAGAGAGGGATTCAACTCACCTGGATGAGGTGAAAAGCTGATGGATTTTGGAATCTATCCGGCTTCTTCGAATTGGTCATCACTTCTTCCTTGTTAGGGTATGCGTCAAAAAGTTGTTTGCAGCACAAATTTGCACTAAACACTTGCTTTTATTTATCTTAATTAACAGGAATATGTAATTTTTTTTATTGTACAGCACCAAAGACCTCTCTTGGCGCAGTTGTCTTTTTCTGCTTTCCTTCACCTAAATCAACATATTACAACTATTTCTGAGCGTTACCATTTGCAACTTGCCCAAATATTGGCCATGTTTGACAAGGAATTGGCCAAAAATTGAATGCGGCGCCCTCTTCTCACCGCAGGCAAGACATGATGATGTGGTGATAGGCATTAAACAAGGGGCAATCTGTGCTATCTGTGTAACATAACCATAAAGTTATGCGTACCCACGTCCCATACATCATATAAATAATTATAAGTTCTTAGGCCATCGTGCTTTCGTTGGTTCCAAATTGCTAATCTATTTGAGACAAGGATACTAATAAAACACTGACAATTTCTAATTCCATTTGTGTATGATGCACGAGGTTCTAGCTACTCACCATCTCAGATATAACAACCACTACGGTCGCACAGCTGCCGTTAGATAAATTTGTTTGCCGTGCGTTCATGCATGTCGTCGTTCTACTTTTAATGGCACTATGAGGGCGGTGTTATCCGAGTCATATTAATTTCCAGCACCAGGTTCTTGGAAGGCAATTCTACTACCAAACCTTAAAGTGATTCTCTGAACTATCTACTCTATCTGGTGTTAGGAAGCGTTTGCGATTACCAATCGATTTGAATAAGCGCAGTAGGTGGTGGCCAACGTGCGACACCCACTTTATTCAACGATGCACGGCCTGTGGTTTGGTACTGCTTACAAATGGGCACAAAGGCACGGTCTTCTTAGATAATGTGCAGGTTTTGTTGCAAGCATAAACCAGTTATTCGATCAGTTACATAGTATGCAATCAAAAGCGGTCCTATACATGTGAATTTCGAGGTAATTTGATATAAGATTGCAATTTTTCAATGTAAACAATGGGTGGACTTCACAACTATGTGTAACATCCCTGAGCAACTTCTCTTAAAAAGCACACTCATTAAATTTTAACCTGTAACACGTTTTAACTGCATAATGTTTCTTCAGCAAGTACCATGCAACTAGTTCGACACTATGTGTTAATCAGACAGGCCCGAAACAACTTAATCGGATTTCAACAGCACTCAACGAAAGCCTAAGTTCCCTTCTTTTCCTAACAATCATACATTTAGCACCAAATCGAAACATCAACATTCGCATCTGACAACATGCGGATGCGATAATGACGTGTGATCTATTCCCCAATTTTTGGAAGTATTTGTGACTAAACGATCGTTTAATGTGATGGTTTGGCTCTGTCATTCCAGCAAAAGCACGGGTTAATAAATATTTTGGAGGTAACTCCCAAGAGGATTAATTTTCATGTGCTATTATTTTTGTTACCACTTTCGGTAATAATCACTTAATAATTCTGCAATGCCTCCTCTCTGCTGCAGCTTTGACCTACTTCATCGTTCACTCAGTTCGGCGGTTAGGTCCATAATCCTCGGTCTTAGCTCCTTAATTTAAAACTGAATCGCACCAGTCAAATGAACCAGTGTCGCTATTCAGTGCTCACCATTTCCCCTGGGAAAACATTGAGCAATTTCTTGGTAAAAACCTCCACCTCCGCATATCCCCACGATTCACCTGTTTCTTCCTCCGAAATTTGTGGCTGTTGGGTCAAACATTCAACTTGGTGAAATTGTGCAGCCTCTGAGCATTAAACAGTTACACGAGACTGTCGAAATGCAGAGCGAGACATTGATCCCTATGTCAGCCTGTCGACATGAAACCCTTATTATAGGGCAGAACCTAAGTTGCTTCGAAATTGTCTGTTTTGTTCCATGCAAACCATAAAAACAGTTAGCTGAACAGCTCTCAAAGAAGGTCCGAGAGGGAAGCTCTTTGCGCAGTCTGAGTTAGGTGATAAAACACACCAAGATAGATGGCTCAAGGTTAGGAAAGTCTTATGCTCTTAGCAACGGTAATAGTTTGAGTCGGCGCCCATCAAGATGGTTGAAGAGTGTAGTGTTAGGCGCAGCCTCCATTAGTATGTCGTCTACCCAAACGCGATTAGACAAACAATTAATGCTTGTTCATCAATTGTAGAATTAACAGAAGCAAAGAAGCTAGGCAAACGAGCCTTAAAATTTCACACTGTGTTTTTACTAGTTGGCACAACACTTATAGACGAGCCGATCGTCTTCAACGCTTACTGACGTCAACTGGTGCATAAATTTTAACTTGCATGATGCTTGACGCCGTCGCAATGCCAACTGGGAGTCGTGTTTTAGTGTTTAAGCAAATGCATCTTTGTTTATTTCAAACAGCCTGCACACCGGTTCACAAGTCTAAGAAATCACCTCATCCATAGGAAACTGCGCTTCCGTTGTAGGTGCGTGGGCGTGTAATATACTGCAGGTGGAGTAGTTTATAATGCAGGGTTCTCGTGCTAGGTAAAAATTTTAAGGCGCATTGGTAGCACCTGATTCAGCTTGTGATCACACAGGAACTTTTCCTCAAATTGTAAGTAGGTGTAAAAATTGCTCAGAAGATAGTCCCTTCATAAGAAAATGGAAGTTCTTGATGAGAGGTGCCCAATATTGTACCCTAGAGTGAAGAGGAGAGATGCTCGCTGCTACTCAGCCTCACCTTCGCGATCCCTTTAGCATGATTTATTCAGCAACTTCCGCTAAAGAGCCACGTTGATGTGTGGAAATGAGTAGCACCATTTTAAACATAAAATTAAAAAGGAAACGTAAGTTGAGAGGTTATTTTTCCTCCGGAAATAAAATTGGCAGTTAAAGTTAAGTGGTGACGTTTAGGAAGAAAATTACTGGTGTTCCTTTTTGGTGAGCAAAATAATTTTAGAAAAGCAGCTTTCGCCTTTGGCAAGTTCCTTTCTATGTTAACTTAGTCAATTCGTATTATCAAGGCATCAATCATGGCGGCGTAGATACAGAGGCCGCACATAATGTGCCTAGGACAGCGGGTGGCTGAAATGAAATAATTATGATTCGTGGGACGCACAATAAGTCTTTTAAAGAGAATGAATTCATGTTTTTTTTTTTATTGGCCAAAATGGATGATTATGAGCAGCTGCTTTTGTTTCAGTGGCTCTTAACTCCTCCTAGCCTACAACCAGAAGCTGCCATTGCAATGCCAAAGGCGTGTCATCAAATGACAATAAGATTCGCAGTTTACGAAAATGCAGAAAAGGCTTTTAAATGCCAACAATAACGGCATTAACGGCAGGAATTTAAAGTTATTTTGCAGCATATGCTTACGTGCCACTGGATACATCCGGAAGACTGTTGCCACTTTACTCAACAGTGATTTGCAAACACTATCGAAATAGGGCTAGGCCTTAAGCTTCTTAACTCAAATCCGTAAAACCTCCCAAAATCAAAGGCTGCGATTACGCCCCGTTGGAACAAAACCACATACAGTAACCTTCCTAAGTTATTTAACCATCAGCAAATAAATTATTTGTCATAGCAGATAATATTAGTTTAAATAGTGTTGCTGACCGTCTTCGTTCCTACTCTTCCTCTAGCCATCACTAAGCTGCCTATCCAAAAATCTCTACCCCCTCATACGCAAACTGACTCAGTTCACAGCATCTCCTTCATCCATTCTTTAACCTGTCCATCTCGTGCGTTACAAGTGTGTAATTATCACCCAACCTTTATTGTCTCACTTCCTCATACACTAAACAAAACTATTTCGAGAAGCTAAGGAACAGGCATTCTTGCATTGCACTACTTTCTCTCCCCATTCAGATCATCCCATGCCTCATCAGAATACTCAGGTTTGAGGATCCAAGCATAGTCGCGTCTGGTGCAGACGAACATGCAGGCCTTCCAGCTGTAGAAGCGGTTGCGAGTGCCACCACAACCTCAGTAGTAGAAGGGCTGGCATGTGTTGTTTTGGGCATCGTAGTAGTAGTTGATGCTGTAGTCTCGGCATGGTCCAGGCGAGTGGGGTTCGTAGCAACCCGGAAACACAGCGAATGAGGCTGTAGAAATCATGGAGAAAATCAGAATTCTTTGAGCTCTGAAGCACAAATGACATGAATGGGTTAAAGCCCCTTCTCGCCAGGGCTACAGTTGTGGAGTTATAGTTCATCCTGCAAGGATGATGGTTGCGCTTAATAAGGAAAAAGCAAGGAAGGAAGAATGAATACCTATTTATAGATTGAAGTGTGTTCATTATGTCCCAACAAAGCTAAGGGCATAATGCTGTCAGAATTGCATTTGCTGTCGGCCACGATGTCTGCAGGGTAGTTGTATCGAAGGATGAAAAGAGACAATATTTGGCAACTAGATGTGCGAGTACCGGCAATGCTAAACACTCATCATAAATTGATGACCTGGTATAACTTATTGAATCCTCAAATTCGACTTTGTTTCGCCACAAGTGAATTAGGAGTCATGGACATCGGGAGTAACAGGAGCACTCGATCCCATTTGGCACCAAGAACTAGAAGACCACGTCCAGGTAGTTGATGCATCCACTCAATTCGTCAAGACAATGCATGCCACCACAAAAGGGATTTCCATATACTTTGCTTGGAAACAACTTGCTTTGGTAAATTTTAACGTGAATCTCGTTTAACTAGGTGAAACATAATCTTACCTTGACAGAGCAGAAGGATGATGCATAGAGCAGTGATTTTGAGCATCATGCGACAAGCCAGATCGGTAGTGTGTCAAAGTGGTCTCCTGTGCGGTCTTTTATACCGAGGTAGCGGAAGTAACTTGCGTGAGTTGAAGTCCACCATGGTGCAATCATCTTGCCTGAAATTAGCTGTCAATCCGTCCAAGCAACTTCCGGTGTAAGGTGACCCAGATCACGCGATTGCGTGAGTCTTTGAAGTTCTTGCCATAAGGATGGTCGAGTAGGGAGCGAATGGTTGCATAATGGATGAATGTCATTCACTGGAGTGACACTTGAAACACGGGGTTCCCCTAAATCGGGGATGAACAGCCGTAAAATCAGAGCAGGAGAATGAAGTATGCGGCACACAAACGGTTGCTTTGGAGTTAAGAGGATGTTTTGAGGCAACCGGGAAAGAGTGTAGGGTGCGTTAAATTAAAAGTGCATTCATGATGACACCTACATGAGAAGGTCACTTCTGCACACCACTGTTGTGGAGATCGAAACAAAGAAAAGTGCAAGAGTTCGTATTAACTGCCTACACAATAATAACAATAGTTTAGATAGAGGAAGCTTGAACTTCTTTAAAATAATAAACAATCATCCATCCTCAAGTTGTCATCTTCAGGTACCTGAATGAAGCATTCATTTGGACTTCGAGACAGACTCATTAAACTCACATCGACTCCTCAATATCTACAGTAAAATGCCTTCAATATTTGTTGCTCCAAGCTGAAGCACATTTCTGCTAACCTGACAGGGTTTTCTCTCCACAGCAATTATATCATCTAGTCCTTTCAAACCGTTTGCTCATTAGGCCACTTTTCCTCTCGTAAGTCAACATATTTATTCAATCGTTGTTTACTCATCTATTCAGTTAATGAGAAACAAAGCATATAAATATTAACTGTTATTGTGCAGCTTGTTTCAACATGAAACAGGAATTGCCTAGAAGTGTTTTCAAAAACAAAGCGGCCTAATGATTTGGTGAGGAATCATTTCTATGCAGCGAATCCTGAGGAGGAGAAGTCCTAGACAGACTAGGCATTTTCAGGGGTGTCTGCATTCAACCCTTAGGGTGAGACGTGCTTAGTCAAGTAGCATCTTCATTTCAAACTCTCCTCCAAATGAGCTGCGTTAAATCACTTACTCGCTTTAAGTCATGCTGCTGTTAGTTCACAGACTGGTGACTTGAGGAGCATGCATCAGCCGAAACACGACATTGAATTGGCTCTCAGCCTATGCACGATATTTACCGACTCATGCTCAGTTCGATTTGCTCATTTCTAACACAGTGAATGACATTAAGTGCAAGACGCTGAAGAGGATAAAGAGAACCGCCACAGTCACAAGTGAAATGTCCAGTCGGAGGGATGGCTAAGCTTCAAACCAGCTATCGAATCGACGAAGCTGGAATCGAACATGCCGATTTCATAATGTTCCTATGTCCATAGTTATGGAAAGTCTAGAGCCCATCTGTCTGTATATGTGGTCCCGTCTTCCCCCACAAGTAGTGCAGGCTTCTGTTTTCGTTGTTAATACTGCCACTGCATTTGCCTTCGACATGCTTTAGTTTAATTGAAGGGACCACCCACTATTGCTTGGGCTTTTATGTCTGCTGAATCACTGCCAAATGGCAATTTGCATTTCTCTATGGCGGAAGGGACGTGCCAGTATTAATGACGACATGAACAATCCAAAAAGCTGCTCCCAGGGCCAGGAACAATTGTGACAACTTAGTGGATTAACCGTCCTACAGCCGCATAGATTGGCTTATGGCCACTATCCCACCAGGTAGTATTCGGAGCAAGATGTTTGCCTCACTTGTCAAACGGTGGGCTGAAACACCCGCTACCTTTGTTGTAGTGGGATCTCACCCTCTCCTATGTGGCTGTTATGATGTAGGAAGGAACATCTAGACCCACAATGGTTCTGTTTCCTTCCATTATTCGCCTCACCCCACAGCCTGAACGTAGGATTTGCGAATGTCAATTTGTGCACATTTAGTGACTGAGATTGTGGTGCTTGTTAGTCATATTTAGACAAGTGTTTCAGTATCACTCATTTCTGCATTTAGCGAGTCAAAGTTGAGCATAATCTGTCCATGTGATGTGGTCAAGTTTGGCTACCTCCAGCTATGCGATTGTTAGTAGTTTGATCCTTTCCCTAAAATGACGCCACAATGTCAGAATTGGGGCACTCTTTAATGAGGTACAGGAAATTGGAGAGTTGCAATAACATTTTGCAGAAAATACGACTCAGTTCTCTTGTCCAGTTTAAAACGGTGTTAAGATTTATGACTGCTGTGCTTGAAGCATGGTAAGAGGGGCAGCTATTTAAAGAGAAATCGCTTAGTTGTTCCATGGCAGCATAAAACTTGAGGCAAGTAAATGCAAATAGTATCTGACTCTAGTTTGTAGCATAAAGCCTTGTGATAGGCGTGCTTCATATTGAGCTGGGAGTTGGTTGGCCACCAATACAAGGGGTTCGTTTTGTGAGTCCTTATTTTCATTGCAAAAATGTAGGAAGAACCCTAAACAGATCCTACTCAAGCATTTGAGATTGTTTGAACCTCTTGGTCTGGCAATATTTTGTGCATTCTACTAAATTTCTGATCATTCTCACGGAAACTGCACAGCCTAAGATTCGGTGCCGCATAATTCGGATGCGTTCCTGCCAATCGTAAATTTCTTTGTCAAATTACATTCCTGATTCCTACAAAGTAAATTTCAGATGTACTCTTTAATTTTGGATATACTTTGCTTATAAGTTACTGCTTATTTGCACCCACCATTCTTCATTGTCAGAAGGACGTAAGTTACCGTTGTTTAAGCTCTCCACTGGTAAAATTATAGAGGCACAGCTTCACCTCTTTATCAAATCAGTCAGTAAAGTCAAGGCAGACGCACCCTATGGCACCTGAAACACTTTCGATCAGTTAATCCGTTAGAACATATCCTGCCTCACAAAAGCAAGCACATGTATTTCACTGTTTTTCCATGACACAAAGTCTGTCATGGGATACAGGCAGAACTGATTTATGCAGCCGTTGGATCTTAGAAATGGAGTGGTTTGCAACAGTGGGGTGGTAGGCAAGCTTATGCCCACCGGACGAGGTTTGTACATTCCAGTGATGATCTATTCAACCCACATGGTGTGCCGAATCTTCCCTTTAAAGCAAACGACTTAGTTATTTAATCGCGCACAACAATTTGTTACCTCCAAGCTCTGGGGATTCGAATGTGTGAATCCATGCCCAAGAGGACCATCACATTTCGTTTTAATCATAAATGAATGAGATGATGGCGAGCTAGTGAAGCTGCCAGTATTTAGTCATCCACGGCACATTCACATTTGGAATCGACTTATGCGCATGCCTTGATGCAGACCGCCATCACCCCACGCAGCCTATGCAAGATGATGGAGTTGGCAGAAGCCTGAGTGTACATAGTGTCTCTATAGCTTGGGTCCTTTCCTTTCCTTAGTTGAACGACTCCAACTGTTGCTAAGATGTCTTCGCAGAAGATCTCAGCAGACATGCCTGCAACGAAAGTGAGTCCTTACTATTCACTGTAAAAATACAGTATGACCTGCGTAACTGAAGGTCGCCTAAAATTAGACGTGTTCATTGCTTAGAGTTTGAATAAGTGATGACAATAGTGGTAGAATGATGCAGTACTGTTACTATTCTATGTGACGCACACTCATCATGTGCATGCGTACTCCGCGACTTACCTTTGCCATCCCCTCGTCTGCTATTCAGTGTGGGTTTGATTTTCCAGCTGCAACGACACAAAAGCTTCCAAGATGAAGGTGCTGGCATCGACAAATAAGAATCAGCTACTTTTTAGCCTGGTCGTCTTTGTTTTTATTCCAGACCATCCAGGACAGTGCACTGAGCCTCAGAAGGGCTATCCACTACTGAATATGGAAAATGGAGGCAGCTGACGAGTCAATTGCAACCACTAGACCCCTGCGAGCTTAATTATAGTAGTTTGTAGACTCACAATGCCATATGCAAGCTTCCTTTTCAACTACTCCACAAGCATTTCTGGCAAGATGTCCCCCAGTGACTATTTCTAGAACGCCATGTAGCAAGTGAAGCAAGATGGTTGCCTCCACATGGGATACTTGCTACTAAAATTAACTAAGCTGACACAGATACAGTGGTTGGATGGCAAATATTTGGCTTTGTGTTCCTATCGGATAAACGACGAAGCGTCCAACGTAGAGAGTTTGCAATTCATTATGCACTCTAAGCCTTTTGATTGAACAAGCAAATGATTATCGTAACTTGCTTACTTGCATTTCGTTAGATTGAAAGGACAGACGATTTAGTTAGACACATCGAAGCAATTGATGATGGTCATTCAAATGATTCGTTTATCCAAAGTTAGGAATTAAAAATGGAGCATTACATTGCAAAAAGGAAGGACTTGTATCAAGTTCAAATTAAAAGGCTGAGATGCGCTAAATTATGCAAAGAGAACATGAAAACCAAGCCAAACAAATCTCACAGCGAAACGGAAGACTTAGTCGGTCATCAGTAGAATGAAGGAAATTGGAAAAATTGAGGAATAAATAATGCTAGATGGCTCTAAAAAAGTGAATAAGAAAATGAGGCACGGTGATTTTGCAATTGATTCACCTGTTGGAGATAGCCCAAACATTCCCATGTCACTAAGCATTCACAACGAAAGACGCGCCGATTCACTGCGAATTCGCCCTACCTCACCTCATTTGGAGGCAGTTCTCACGGGCATAGAGGTTCACCGATGGCATGATCACCCTCCAACCCTTGCAGGCTCTGCACTACATTGGGCAGGAACTGAGTGACGAGGATGACTTTCATTGTGTGCATTAAACTAGCTTCCACCCCATCTCGCCTTTTGACAGTTTTATGTGCCCGTGAGCCAACGCATTGATTGAATTGTCACTTAATTGTTGGATCGTCAAAGATGAAATCAGTGGTGCGTGAACTAAAATAGCAGGTATAATGGAAATGACTGCCTTTCTATTTGCATCAAGCAGAGTCACAAAGCAGCAAAAATGGTCAGGGAGCGTTAGCATGCCACCTAATCACCCTACATTGACTAATTGGTCACAGAGAGGGAGTGAGAGCTCTAACCACTTCTACTGTCTACTGTGCTATCATGCAATGAATCCTTGCATGAGGTGATGGACGAAAATGTAAAATGATCAGACTGGGTTGTTTCACGTCAACTCCATCCACTTAAACTCGATTACTGCGAGAATGAGCTGTATGGACACCGACCTTACACACACTTGCTGCACCACCTGTAACGAAAGCATCAGTTCTTAAACAATTGTAGGACGAATGTCAAATGTCTTGATGTTTCCCATCAAAAATAAATAGATGTATCAATGACCTCACTCTGCGCCGATCGCATCGTGGTCAAAGACTCACTAGTGTCTTTTGATTTACGTCATTGTAAAGTGGAATCATTACGCTTTGAGGTGGGGTGGAGTGAAGCAAAGCGGAGTAAAAGTGTGGAGAGACGGAGGCAGTCGTACTTAGCCTCAGGCGCCCCATTCGCCACTAAACACAAGCCTAGAAATGAGTCCTTACCTAACCTACCTCAAAAGAGGCTGCTTTCAGCTGAAGCCACTGTTTTGTTGAGCTAGGTCCCTTGTCGGTGTCAGTGAAAGAAGCGTCTTGAAGGCGATGTTTTCAAATTAGCGCTGGGTGAGTCTTTGCAAGAAAACCCAATTTTCTTCTTCCAATGTGGTCACACTTGACGCGCGTTCAACTTCCTCTTGCGTTGCGCCTGAATTTCCTCAGCATAAAATTCTTGTGGTCAGTTGAGCTGCGTGAGCTAATAAAGAGACTAAGCACTGTAACATTTACCTACAATGGTGGTTAAGTGACGTTGTAACGGCTTCCATCACATTCTTAGTTAGTTTAGCACAAAACAGGTCTTTCCAGCCTACATTCGTTTGACTAATTAATTTGTTCATTCCATCATCCCTCATTTTACCAAGTCAATCGTACTAATTTCGTAGCTAGGCATTAAATGAGGAAGAAACTAGTGCTAAATTTGTACAACACAGGGCTCATGCTACGGCAACAAATGCTAAGGTATTGTATAAGCATGGTTTGATGGCTAATTGTATAGGCAACCTATGAGCACTGCAATTATTTTCATGGCCGCCTCTTCCCTGCCTTTTCATCTTAGCCGAATTTTATGGCTTTATCCAATCTTTCATGAGAACTGACATGATCTCTTCAGGATTGAGCGTCCATCCCTGCAAAGTAGCTCATTTGCAAATCCTTCCAGCGATAATGAAAAAGTGTTTCATGTGTAGAAACACATCTTGTGTTTGCTTTGGAGGTTTTCTTTGAAATGTGGTGCGCTTTTTGAGCAGACATGAAAAATGAATGAACTCCAAAGTAGCCGTGTAGGTGCGTTTTGCTGTTGGAGGATGCAGAGCACATTTTTACGACCCTCTCAGGTCCGCGCTTAACTGATGCCATCACGAAACGCTGCTAAAGCCTTTAACTATTTCAAACTTTGTCTTCTCGCACAAAATCTAGCAAGTACGCGAGAACATTAAGGTGGGTGAATGGCCATGGGGATGCATAACACTCTTGGCTGGTTTCGAGCAGTTGCATCGTATCTTGCTTAGTGTCGAGACTTGCCGTAAATTTGTTTGCTTATCTGTAATTGGAGTAGGTCGAGCAGCAATTGAAGGTTGTGATAACTTGTCAACGCCGTCTGGATTACTTCAACTATTAACTAATTAACTTCGAGTTCAATTAGCTTAAGAGCCAATCAAGTAGGCCAGCATTATAATAGTATGAGTTAATTAAATGTAATTTTATGCAAAATTGATGCATGCCATTGACTACCCAACGAGAGAATGGCAAAACAAACGAATCTGTCTGGAGTATGCAATTTTTGCAATGGGATAAATAATGCAAATTGTTAATCAACTTTCGGGTATCGAAGTAAATCCCATGCAGCCGACTATTTAATTAACTGTTGCCTGACACCTTCAGTAGTTGTGGAGCCTCCTCAATAATGCACTCAGACCACAAATGACACTTCAGGGACTTCGAAAGTCTAAAAGTATTTTGTGGTTATAGTGCTTCTTGCAGAAAGTGCCAGAATTACGGTAGAAGGTTTAGGTTCACCGGCACACACTGGCCTGAATCCAGTTTCCTTCTACAGGTTATAAAGTGTAGCATCCAACTCAAGGTCAATCTGACAGACTAGCTGCGCTTGCAGTCCATCAACGCAAGCGCTTGTACTGACGTTTACCTACAATGAAGTGCCGTGTTTTATTGTATTATTGATTGTGTGACGCCGCTGTCTAGGGAAGAGGCTCTCTCCTACTTTCGATGGAAAGAAGAATGGTTAGGTGGAGTTAAGTTTTTCAAACTTTCTCTAACTTATACATTGATTCCGTCCGCCTGCGTGCGTTCAATCAAAACGCTTGATTTGAGACTTCTAGACTTCTGATAACGCTGACAAAAATAAACCAGGTTTGCTTCCACTTATAAGGCTAATAAATGCATCAACCTGGTTTTACTAAAAGACGCTTCGATTCAACACGTTTGTCACTTTACATTCACATTCATTTCTCATGAATGAGGAACAAAGTCCGGTAAGACATTTACGATCTCCCTGTTTGGGGTAGGTATGAAACGGATGGACAGCGAATTCTCGGAGTTCTTTCCACCTGACTAATGTTAATGGCTAGGCACACGATGGCAACTATTAGGACTGTACTTTGTAAGTGCACAGGGTCGTTCATGTAAGCACCGGAAGCCTACAACTGTGCTCTCATTCTACTGAGTTACACCGAACAAACCCAACGATTTGTGGATTGTTATTCCTGAACGGGCATCTCTTGCACTTCCATAGTGCGTAGTCCTTTGATGTTCTTTTAAAATTACTTTGTAATAACAGACGACCAAATGCCCATCCAGTTAGAGTAAACTCAGCTCTGTGCACTTGTCACAACTGCTTGAAGAGATATCCAAACACATCCATTCGTTTGCCTGCGTGCATTAAAAGTGTGGGCAGAGGTCAGTTGCCTTTCCATTATTTAAATTTTCTGACCGTCAGGGACGATTAACCACAGAATGACCTGAAGCTCTCTGCCTCACAAACCGACTTCAGCTTAGGCTCTATACATTGGGAGTTTATCATACTTTCGTATGAATCCAAAGTATCCACCAGCTTCCCTTAGAAAAAACAGTTTATGGAACAAAAGTCCTATTCTTAAAGTAACTCGTACCATAGTGATCAAAACAACTTCTCGTTCTTTGCTGTAGAATAGGAGAAAATTAAGCTCGCTCCTTGCACTTCTATCATATTATTTCTCTGCAAGATAATTATCACACCATCTTCTTCTTCGTGGGGCCAGATTACTCACTTCGAATGGAGAAAATGGCGGCAAGCAGTAGCTTCTGACCCTGTGAGAGAGGATTGTAGGCTTTGGATGTGGTCAAGTCATGCAATGCAGCAATTTGCAGGACCAATTACAATCACGAAACTTTCGTTAGTTACTTAATGCAGGAACTTTTGTTTACATTGTGGGTTAAGATTCGTGTGAGCTGCATACTCTGCTATACTGACCTTGTCAAGTTCCCTGTAATAGCCCACCACAACAGTTTTATGGAGTTCACCTCTTACCACCACTATGCCACTCATCCTCCGATTCTTTAACGGGCTGATCTTCAATCGACTGTTGTGTACAAACTGGATTGACTGTTCTGTCTACTTGTCCAAGCCATTCGGTCTCCATTTTAGCGTTTCAATTCAATGCTTGGTTTTCGCAACCAGTGCTCTAGTTTACAAATGCTATGCCTGTTTGTTTGCAAGTGGTAGAGTGGAAAATCTAAAACGATTATTGATGTACCGAGTAGTGATAGCAGTAACGCCAAAATTAAAACTCTATTCCCCGACTACGAGAGGGGCTGCTATTGTGGAGGTTCAAAGCATTGTAGTGTGGACCACAATGCCGCAGAACAATCCATACACCATTAATCAAGATTACAGCGCACAATGCGGGTAGTGTTTGCATGGAACATCGAAAAGCGATTAAATGCTCTCTGGGAAGCTTGAAGTGTGGCGTGGCACGGCGTGGCTGGCGCGGCGATGACAAAGACACGTTTTGTGCAAAGATCAGAAGGATAGTTACCTGTCTAGACCATAGCAATTTTTAACGTTGAGAGTTTCTGAACCGTGCGCATTTGATGAGTCGCTATTGCAAAAGTTGAGGCAATATTCGGGATTGGGTGGAGACACGCTTTGATGAGGAGGGCTGAGATCTGAAAACTTGTAGGCTGAATGCTGAAATAAGTTCACTAATAAAGATTGAAAACTGGGTAAATGAGTTTGGTTAGCCTGTTAAGGCACAAATCCTCTTTATCCATGTAGTGGCGATTCCGGTTCAGCTTAACAACTCCTCGTATTAATGACAATTTTACTTATGTACACAGTGACATTTTGGAAATCGCTGTTGCTCCAATGGGTTTTCATAGTCAATAGAGGGATAGATATCTTCACAATGCACAATGCTCCCTACCTCAATAAAGTGCATATAAATCAGCAGGCAATAAAAGTAAGGTTTATTGCAACCGTGACCTAGAAAGTGCGCCTCGTTGATGCTTTATTGAGTCATCCTTCACATAAATATGTTGCTTTGTGAGACTGGTATCTGGATCCAACGGCTTTTTAAACAGTTGAGATAGTTAGGGTTACCTAACCTTAGTTAATATGGTGGACTAACTCAAGTAGGATCCGCAAATCAAGCGGCAGAGAACCTTTATCCGAAATCTGTGCCTTTTGAAGCACACCTCAAATTACGGAAGAAAACAGAGCACTTTCAGAAAGCAGTTTGCAAAACATGCGACTTAAATCACCCATAATTTTCTTTGCCTCATTTTAAGGGAGAAGTACCCAACACCTCATCATTTCGAGTCTTTGAGAATCAGTTAATCGCAATTCAAATCAGGACCCCGTCTATTACTACTCACCTCTTCTCGTTCATATCCCAGCACATTCAGGCGCAAACAAATTTTAGAATCCACTACAAATGGTTGATGTAATCTTATGCTCCATAAACCGCTGCAGGCACGAACAATAAAGCTATAAACATGTATCCGATTGTCGTGCTACCCTTTAACATAGCAATATTCTGGTATCTTATTACGCCGATCTACGGTCCTGTGTTATTTGACTGCGCTGCTCTCATCCATTTCATTTGATAAAGCTCTCAATACTTATTTTGATCATTGTTCGGTTTCGACTCCCAGCAATCATCCTCAAAGTGTGGCTCGATCGTCAGTAGAAGTGAGTTGGCGGCACACGGAGAATGCTGCTGGTAAAATGTCATGCAGTCTAGCGGATCATGTTTGCCACACAATGTATGCGAAAGGCCTATCTTCTACTATGGCCCTATACATCTTAATTGCAAGCGTTCCAATCCGGTCACTGGTGTGGAGGTCGGGTGGCCAAAGTTGACGGGCTGTGGCAGCTCATTCGATTTAAGCATACTTAAATTGAAGCATTGTCGGATGGTGTCTTTCCTTTGTAAATAATGTTTCCAGAGTAAGTTTTGCAAGCTTCTACTTCTCCCAAATGTGTTATTTGACCGCATCCGCATGTGCAGCTCTGAGTGCTCAATAAGGGATGGTGGTATGGGCAATGGAGAAGTAATTGGACACGAAGAGACCGACAGGTATGAGACCCAGTCTCAATTTCACGACATCAAGATGGCGACCCGATTTTGGCGGCTGGACAGTGTGCGATTATAATAACCATTGCTTTATTATGACCCAAAGCACACTTGAATGCTAGTCGCACGCTCTTCACGATTCGGTTATTGGAAAGCTTACTTAAATTTCATTGACATACATCTGCTCACCAAGCTTATTAACAATTCATCTTGAAGTTTTGTCTGATCAAAGCACATCCTGCTCCTGAGCTTTCGGAGAGGATGGATCCCTTTTCCTCACACACTCTGCGCTCTGATTTCCAGCTCATTACATTTAAGCCAAGAACACTTCGCTCGCCCTACATTTAGCTTTAGCTTTTGCCGAATTGTACCAAACTGCGTTTTTGGTTTCAAGTTTGCTTAGAGCATGTTTGGATGCTAATTGCTTTAAGCACGCACTTACTCCAAACCTCACTTGTCAACGTCATATCGGCGAAATTGATAGCCATGACAAATCATGAATTAAAGCCCACTCACTTGTGCATTATCGTCTGACGCCAAGTAGCCAAATTGACTGTGATGGATGAGTGTGTCGGACAGGCATTTAGGTCGCCAGTTGAGTGGTTGAGAAATGCATTGAGCCTGTAATTTTGGTTTGACAAGGCAGATGTCAACATACATTCACAACCACGCATAAGAAATGGGTCTCACTTTACACCGCTCATATATTTTAGTTTGTTGAGGAGTAGCAGTGCTTAGTGAAGGGCAGACAATGCCACCGCTGGTAAGACTGCGACTTTATCTTAATTCAATGTCACCAAAAATGATGGTAATGTCAACAAGGCCATCCATTAGCTATCATTCTTAACAACAATTGGATAATCAGGCAAAACGCGTATTGAGGTTAGGAGAAATCCAAGTTCGCTAGAGCTTTTGATCCAAAAGGTCAGTTCTATAATTAGGAATCTGACTTATCCCGACTCAATCCGAATGAAGCATTCAGTTGGCGAATGAAGGAGGCAGCATTGGTTGTTCTGCATGAATCATCGGAAGGGGCTATAAGCTCTTGTTTTAGCACTGAGGAGGTAGCTCACTTCTCACTTGAGAGGCCAAATTTCTGACTGAACCGTTAAGAATAAGTTCCTTGACCCATCATCTTAATTTGGGCAACTTCGTTCCTATTTACTAAATTCCAAAAAATAGCATCAAATTGTGTGCATGTCGGACGACCCAAAGTAGTTCGCGCAGGTGTCAGCACAGCTTATTATTGCAAAGTGCGCTTTTGTAGAAACTTTAAAGGGAACTCGATTTTTTCTATTTTTCTTGAAGCTTATATTGATATTCCAATTAATTCAGGATTAATTAATGCACGGTTTGATACTTCATCCAACTTTAAGCACTTGTCTTTAACTGCCACTTGAAACTAATGTACTTCAAGCGTGTTTTGTATTTTGGGTCACTTAGGCTAAATTCATAGTTGGGGAAGGTTTATTTCACATCGCTTTGCCATATCTCAATGTCATGATTTAGCAATCATTAAATTATGCGGGTTCTCGGGATCTTTGTATACAGTTTCTTATTCAATCTACATGCACACAACAAGTCTACCTTCACGACTTTCTGCTACCTCATGAGAGACATGGGTTGCACAGTAGTAGCGCCGATAAGTTAGCCCCAACATAAACAAGCCTCTCCATTTCTCCAGTTAGTCACTGATTCCTGAAATAGATGGAAAGCTTATTACTAATTGGTTTAGGCAAGCAAATCACAAAAATTGTCACCTTTTTTGTTGCTAAACATCTGCAGTTGAAGCGTGGTTGAGAGTAAATGAGTTTTGGCAACCTTAAAGAAATACCTTCTGCAGGATTCCAAGCAGCGAGTCTTGATGCTTGAAGCTACGTTTTGCAGAATTTAAGCACATGCTTGATCGGCGGCACTTCGGTTTAATGATAAAAAGAGGAAAACCTCAAACTTTGGATGCATGAAGCTCAGTTTTCCCAAGGAGAGCTCTACGAGTTAAGCAAACACCTGCCATGCAGTGGTTTAACTTTACAACCATTAACATCCGAACTCATATACTTTATGTGTTTTAGTTGAACCTGAGCTTATAAATTGTCCAGAATGAAAGGCATGCTACCGTTGTGCTGTCACAAACATTAGTGAGTGTTGAATACGTGCATCCACCAGTAGCCGCTGCATATGTCGCATACTAGTCAAAATAGCATTACCCAACACAAAACCCATGGTAGCATTTGTGTAAAATTTTGTCCAAGTAAAATCCACAGACATTGACTAATAATTACCATTTAAAAGGAAGCTGTAATGATGGAATGCAAACGCATATTAAGGTGTCTGATTTGGGTATCAGCGGCTCTCATGCTGACGAAGTCATACGTAAGCTCGACTCGTGCGAGCTTGCCGACTGCAATTCTTATGAGAGATCGCATTTTTGAGTATTTAACACTTGGACGAAGGAAAAGTCGTTAAAACCAGTGACTAGGAGGACCAGGAATTAATGCATTGTCCCACTCCATGTGATTAAAGCCGAACGTCTCGTTTTACATGAATAGAACTAGAACTTAGGAAACACTGACAGACAGAGATAAGCTATCCAAACACTGTCCTGTTGCGATTCTTGAAAAATGCTGTAGGTTAAAGTGGTATGTGGAGATGTTCTTAATGACCACGACGTCCAAGCCATGACAGACTTGCATGATGCGCGAGCAGCCGTTGGGCCAACACCTGACTAACTACTATTGTCAAAGCTTGGCCTCTGTAGACGTCTGTTGATTAACTAGAACGGATCCCGCGTATACTTCTTGCTACGCAATTGCAAGGTGAGTTTACTCGCCGAGTGGAAGGTGATGGTTGATTCTTCATCGTCAACGATGGAACACAAATTTGGCTGGCTCATATTTTGCCAAATGGTCCAAACGGCTGCTTATTTTCAAACGTGATCGGAGTGAGCATCCAGTGGTAAAGCATTATGTCCTATGGCTTCCTAGCATATGGTATCAGGCGGCTAAATTGTGTCAAAACGATGAAATCAACCATACCACGCTCGCAGATAACAAAACTACCTCAGCCCAGCTTCATCTTCCCGCCTTTGCAAATCGCAGAGTTACGGAACCGTACTAAGAAGGCCTTTCAGGAATTTCTAAGAGATGTTGTTACGTCGGATATTATTAAACTAGTGTAGGCAACTTCAATATTTATTTAGAGAAAACTCAGCACTGAACAAGACTCTAGCGAATAACTGCCGCGTTTCGAAGCACTGCAAAGAAACATGGCGCAAGGAGAAATACGCCTGTTTTTCTCGTGATCACCAGCGCCTGTCATTTATCTAGTCAACATCGCATGTGCTCCACCTGTCCTAAGTTCTGTATTTATCATCGCAGCAGTCCAGTTTTCCTCCTTTCCTCCTAATGCTAATAATGAATAAATGACGATGCGTGCTCAGGCCGGCTTTAAAATAATTGCGTTTTGATTTAACTGATTTTGCCTGTAGCCTTTCAGTTATGCAATTTATTGTCAAGTTTTTGTGAATCTTGTCAGCAAAGCTACAATAAAACTAACAGTTGAAACTCAGTGGTGAATCATTTACAATTAGGCTTAGTGACAGAGAAGTCTGAGTTGATGAAACTGCGAGTTATTGGTGCGGAATAAGGAAAAATAAAGACTGATTATGTTCCCGACTGTGTTGATTTACACCTAACAAAATACTAAACACCAAAGATATTAATATTTCTATTCATCTGGAAGAACTGCTCAACTTAAAGTGGTAACATTGCAACAGGCAGCAAATTGTCTAGTTTAACTCATATCCTTTATTGGAGGCATAAAAAGGCGACGAAGGCAGGTGGCCTTTCCATAGTGCCTGGAACCAACTTGGGAAGAGGATTTCAACTACGACGTCAAGCACCAGATTATAGTGGAGTATTTCCGAGCATGCCTTTGAAGAGGTGGGCGCTCTCTACTTGTAGGACATCGGATAACGCCAGCGACTGCCTATATGAATGCCTTTTAAACCACCGATGCATGTAGGTCTTGTGGAATCTATCATGGGATCTGCTGGCCTTTTCTCATTTTAATCCGACATCATCTAGGTTACCTTGAACTACTTCTCAGTTTACAAACTCCGCTTTATAATGATTGCAAAATTTACGCGAGTTTGAAAGCAACATTTACAAACTAAAACGTAGAACTGAATCAAATACTAATCAATGCATCAAGCTAAGCGAAAAGCAAAACATTTTACCCAGCTCATTCGTCGAGTTATTTTAAGACTGAAGTGATAGAAGAGGCTCCAAGTGATGTCTCGCGTGACGCGAATGATGAGGCAATTGGTTAACGCCCGCACATACAGAGGAGGGATGGAGCTGAGAATGGGTTTCAAAGTGCATGCATTAATTATTGATGGTAGGTTACAACCAAATATTAATCATTGTTCCTCTCTCCTCTCACGTTTGTTTTAAGGACACCTCATTGTTAGATCACTTGCTGATGGACTGATTTGTGTTGGGAAATAGTCATTGCATTCTGGCGTTCCTTAAGCAAGCAAAAGTGCATGTGATTACCTCCAAGCAATCCGCTGCATAGTCTTGGTATTGAGCCAGAATTCATTGTATGGAGTGAGCCACAGCTAGATTGTTTAAATATGCAACGCATAACAGACAGCAAAGTATTGTTAATTAGTAGGACTGGATAGAGCTAGGAAGCCGAATAAGAAAAACTTGTTTACAAAGTTGTTATGCCTTATCGGAGTAGCCCTCCCAAGGACATGGTGAATTCTCATGTTGCAAGTTCTCATGCTACACAATACGATGATTGGGGAACGTAGTCTCATTCTACACGACACCGGATCCTCAGTCCATTGTATTATGCGAGCAGCAGAGCGTTCTAAAAGAACCGTCCATTACAAAATCTATATATCTTCCTACATCAAACAGGCATTTCACCAACTCTGTCCTTTAAGGTCCACAAAATCCTAGTCAGGTGGTGTGCATAGCTGATAAGTGGAACGCTATATCGACAATTCCATATCTGAAATGAATTTATTCAACAGAGTATTCGGTAGTCTCTTAATAGTTGGCAAGGGACGAATGTCGTCCAAGTTGCAACGCTTTGCTTACATGAGGAATTCGAATTCTCAAAGCTGCGTAGGATATGTTTGAGTCCTATTTTATGACCCATATTTATGTATATTTTTGGTGGAATGGTCGTTAACTGGTCGGTCTGTCCTGGCATTAATTTAGTCCTGGGGAAAATTGAAGTCTAGTGTCGGAAATAACGCAGAGCAAGGAAGGCGGCGCCTGCTTATTAAGGCAATAAGTCTGAGGCACCGAAATCTGGTGGCTTTAAATTGCGATTTATTTTATTCCATTAGTGACGTTGTGCCCCGTCGATAAATTAGGCAGAAAATTTTGAGAATGCGCTGTTCTTAAAGTTAAGTGGAATGAGGAGGGGGTGTGCGCGATCAAGTTTTGCGTCCAACAGAATGTGAACTTAGTGTGTATGCACAAGTAAGTCCTTTTTATGGTCACCTCTGCCACTGATGCAGGGTGAGTAGAGAACAATGTTGCCAAGACATAGTGATTACGCATGAAGCTGAGGTAAAGCATTAAGCATTGCCCTTATGCAACATGAGTTCCTAACTTCCGTGAGGATTTGCGCAAAATCCGCATCCTGAGTTATAAAAGTTCCACCTTAACATTAGTGTTGCACCTCTCTCTTACTTCAGGAATCATATGCTTAAAATTGCAAACAGTGCATGGACAAAGACATTGAGTGCAGTGTGGTGTGTAAAATGGGTTTATTAACGCATAAGAGAACTTCTTGGAAGGTCAGTGTTTGCCCTCACCTGGCAAATTGGTGACGTCGACTCAGCAGAGAAGGCGATGTGATCTGACCACTTTTCACCTTGCAGGCATTCCCCAAAGCATTACTACCACACCTGCACCAAGAAATTGGCATGAAATGCACAATTAACAGGTAAAAGCGTGCTGTTCTCACCCGTTGGAATGGGATCATCTCCCAACCTAATCAATTCTTCCAAACATCTACTACCTCCACTAATTAATCTCTCAGCATGCGAAATCCTCTTTCGCACTTTATGAACCCGACATTCGGCGTAGATTCTCTACTTGGCTTAAGAACACTGGCATTTGAATTAATACCACAGACAATGTAAGCCACGCCAACAGCATTTCTTCAAAGAGCCTTGCATGAATCTCATCAAGCCCTTCTTTCCTCATACATCATTCCTAATTTTTGCAAGTTTTAGCTGGTTTTCGAGGGTTTGTTACCACATCGAATTAGAACTTGCATTTCATCCACATTGACTGCACCCAAGTATCAACGTCTGTCTCTATAGTTCATTCGTTTAGTTTTAGTACTTCCAACTGAATCACACTGACTGCTGCATTGGCTTTAGAATTTATTTGCTCTAATTTGGGCTACCTTCTAGGAGCACGATCAAAATTACCTAATTTTGGCTACAGTCAATTACAACGTCCTGTTTGTTGTGCCAGACTCCTGATTAATTGCAGCGAGACGAGTCATTGCAGCCCTACTGTTTTAATCCTGCTTGACATTTAAGTTTACAGTCGGATTCCAAGGCAAGTGACAGCAAGCCTTATTTGGCAATGTCTGCTCTTCACCCAAATTTTGTGAAAACTTTTAACCAACGAAAGCAAATTTTGTACCATTTGCAAATTCATCAACAGACCCATCGTTGAAATTCACCATTTCCAAGTCCAGGCCAATTACACGATAAGAAAAAATCTGCATTTACAAACACTCACGATTTACATAATTTGACCTGCAATTTGATTTTATGAGGAAAACCGGCTTTATTTGGATTGCGAATGATTGAGGTCTGCACAGTTAATGAGGACGAGTAACTCAAATCGAGAGTTGGTTCTCGCAATGTTTTGTACTTCTGCATTCATCCCACGAAGTCGGACACAAATACGACTTGTCTTTGCCACTCCTCATCATAGTCCCTGTTACCATGTTGCACTGCTTACTTTGTTTCGAAATAAGCATGCATGTTTGTCTGCATGGAAACAACTAAAGTGTTTGCTTTTGTTTGTAATTTCGCATGCCTATTTGGTTGGACGATTAATTGCTCAACCTACCGTCCAACTAGCCACCTCTCCACTTACCAATCAACCCACCTGATTGGCAGTGAATGAGGTGGCTCCGAGGCCAATTATTTGAGTGCTGTGGGGAATATCAAAGGAAGTTGTCGGTGCTATTAAGGGCTCATGCACATCGCTAGTCACCTCTTTAATTGACCTGTCATTATAAATTAATTTGTACATTTCTCAGCCCTAGAGGATGCGAGATGTCAAGAGCGGAAAGAGTCTAGTGCAAAGTTGGGGTGATTAAAATACTTCTGGAGACACCTGTGATTCATCGACGATGTGAAACTTAATTACATGCTTTAAAAAGTAGAATTCGGAGCCCAGAGATCTTAGATTCTTATGATCTCTTTGTACGAAAATAACATTGATGTGGTAGGTCAGTTGTAAAGAAGCGAAAGTGAAAATTCAAATCAAAGTTTTGTTTTGAAACAGGCATTAAATAAATTGTTTTTTTAATGCTAACAGACCACAGCTTATATTTTTGCATATTTCCCTTCAAATATTTCGGTTATACATTTAAGAACTGAAGCTAATGAAACAGAGAATACGGATTAAATGGTCGTGAGATCTTGTCTTTGACTCGCAGTTGATTTCCATCCCCTCAATCGTCACTGTGATGCTTGCCACGGAGGTAGAATCACAGAGAGATTCGAGGCCGGTGATCAAAGCGAACAGGGAGCAAATGGATGAAGCCGCACTAAGTTAAATTGCTTTTTGGCATTTGACAAAACTTTTCCGACTCGTGGATCTCAATATTAATGCTAATAACATTACATTTTTATTCATTTCGCTCTCACACCTCTCAAAGTCGTGACTACTTGCAGAATGCGGCCGAAAAATGCGTTATGCCTTGCATTGGTGGGAGGAAACCATTTTATGGGGAAGTCAAGACCGCCAATATAGTCAAATGAGGGTCTTTCGTATTCTTATAAATCACTCTTGCGAAAACGTGATTTTTAGATATAGAATTGGGGATCGACACTTCTCCACATTCTCCTTCCCTACTTCTTTGATGGATGTATACCTCTCAGTGATGATTTAGCTGTGCTTGCATTGGAAATTGAAGTAAAAAATGTCACAGACAGTCTAAAATGAATGTAAGGTACTACTGCTGGATGTGTGAGGTACTTTTGCTACCGAGGACTAAACCTCGCATTAGGCGAAGAGCACATGCTCGTGCATCGTTGGGAATGGGATTTGACTGCAATTGCTTACGTTTGGAGGAATGGGTAGGTTCACCATGCACACAGCAATCATGCAAATTTGTTATGAAATAGAACCAAATCATTTGCAGCACAGATTCTGAAATTCTTAGATCTTATGGTGGTACGATCCCAGGGAAACCTTATCGAACAAAATTATAGACACAAATATACTAACCAAGACACCTAGAAGCAGTCAAATTTTACAAGCAAAAGAAGTCATTAGTTGGAATTCCTTTATCATTTCCAGCATTGTTAGCCCAATTTGCTTATCTAGCAGAGACCATCGTTCCATCTTTAATTGTTTGCTGAGCCATTGGAAGCATGCAAATATGCCCGCCTCATTAATGTGCTCTTCTTGTATTTACTCGAGTTTATACGCATTACCTCTTCTCAACCACAATTATCAGCATGATTTACATCCAAATCTAAAAATGAAACACAAATACTTATCAGCATGGAAGGCGAAGTAGCGAAACACCTATTTTGTAGTAACTGTACAATATGATGGGAAAGTAACTAAGAACGTTAACCCTAACAAAACAGACGAAACAGAAATTTACCGAACCAGGTTTATGAACACATTTTACCACTAAAATGCATGCGATTCTTGGTTAGATGTTTATTCCTGTCTTTATGAAAGCATTCACGAGCAATGCTGCGGTTTGCAGCCCAACCACTAATGACTGGTACCGGGGAGAAGTGTGGCAGCATTTTATGACACGTTTGGAGGGAAAGGGAGCAAGCATTTACATGCCCGTGTGTACACTTTCCTGACGAGCATTCAGATGAGGCGAACTGGCTATTAGACTCGCCTGCCTCCTACATGACACTCCGGGATAAGATAATTCCACCCTTTCCCGGTTTGACTCATCCCTCATCCAGTGATGGCACCACATCACTGGAATAATTGATAACTTCACACTGGGATAATTTGGAGTATGTGTGGAAACCACAGGGTAGAGGAAAACAGATGAGTAGGGGCTTTCCGCTTCTCGTCTGCTGCGTGACACTGTTCGACTTTTGCGAACCATGGGAACTCTCCATTTGGTTGCAAGCTGAGAAGAACGTTGGTTTTCAGTCTTTGCTAAAATAGAAAATGTATTACATTTGGTGTTTGCTTAAACCGGATGAAATCCAGATGCCTACACCATAGTAAAAAAGCAAACTCCGAATTTTAGTTGTGATTGCCTAAAATAGTTCAGATCACATTCATTTAAATCATACAATTCAACTGAGGATTGCATTACGCTACGTCGAAAGAAGGACCTTACAATACTTCGAAGTGAGCACTCAAAACTGTCCCTCTCTTTTTAATGAAATTATCCATTGTCTTTGCAATTTAATTTTTCCAACCAACAAAAGCATTGTCATTAAGACTCAACACCACATAATCTTCTTTGCTACCTGCCAAGATCAAAATCAGCCGGTTGACCATACGAAAGTAATTCAAATGGAAGTCTCCAGTGCTCAACAAATTTTATTTCCCTTGGGCTTAAGTAGCAAGAGATAAGCATTCAAAATTTGTTCGAATGCTTTAAAACGCGTATTTTGCTGAGTTGATAGCGGTGCATAAACAACCACCAGTTCTATTTTAGCTACACAGCATTGGCTGTCAAACTGCTCTTAGCCAACAGGTCGGCCACTACGACCATGTTGTATGTTGCAACTGTTCAGACAGGAAGCGTGAATTTTGATAGAAATGAAATATTTAAATTAAATGAGGTGGGTTCCCTGTTCTCACAGTAAGGTGCGAGAGAATGACAGATTATTGAGAGTAGCATTTAATGGCGAAATCTTTCCTTCTCTTGCAAATTCACCCGCAGCGAACTGGTCGTTTAAGCAACCCGTCCATTCCAAATGATCCTGAAAAGCCCTTTATACATCTTGCAGACTATTATAACCCGCAGCACTTTCTCCTCGATCTCTGAATATTTATTTTATGATGACCTTTCTCCTCACAATCTACCCTTAGCAAGTAAACATGCACTACTTTATGAGAACTGTAACACACTCTTGGTGATGGCGCGATAGGAATATTTTCTTTCAGTAGGCCATGCCTCAAGTCCAAGTTTTGCGATTTTAGAAATGCTAAAGCTGCTACCCTTGAATGGGCGAACAAAGTGCTATGGGCTTACGATTTAAGTAGCAATCGAACACTCGGCACATCATGTAGTAAAAGCTCTGCAGAATGGGTTAGCTATTTGCATGTAAGCAAACGCTTTTTACCAACTTGTGACTGCTGAGTGGGCACTGTTGCACTTCTTCATATTTCTTGTGTGAAAACTCTGGAATTTAACGAGGTGTAAGCAAAAATGTGTCCAAGTTGGATTTGAATGTGGGATAACTGGTCCACAAATCACTCAATAATTACTCGTGCTACCGTTGCAGAGACCGTTCTTGAATATGTCAGGATCTGAATTTTCATATATTTAGTTGCCTAGTGAATTTTGCTAGAGCTGTTAAGAGTTTAGGGCTAAAGTTTTCTTAACCAGGGGATCAGATTAAAACATGCGAGGCACGGATTCAATTTGCACTCATTGAATCACAAAATAGAATTTTCACACTGAAAGTGCATCGAATGCGTAACAGTGACACAGAAAGCCATTTTTGGCACGTTCGTCAAACTATCACACGGTCAGACCCCCTTACATTGTTGGAATGCATCCTGGAAGGGTGAGCCACAATAAATACCGAAATGATCACATGAATGTGAATACAGACGTCAGCCGGGAAGAACTCAGGAGGCAGCATAGTTGAAGGCTCAGCGCCTTCATAAACGAGCGGTCACATACAACCAGCATTGTTTACACCAGTAGGAGAGGACTACCATAGCCAATACGTCGGTTTATTGTGTAAACTACATTTGGCCGCAATGGGTGTTCAACTTGTAATACGTAAAGTGCTCTCTTACTGTTTATGCTGTGAGGAATTCAACAGACCTGATTTCGGAGTTCCTAGCAGTATGCTGCCAATGATATTACGATACGTGTTTGGCCTAAAATTGTTTGCTATGCGAATTCGCCAAATTTGGGTATCTTTCACAGAAAAAATCATGCTTAAGTTTGACGCTTGCCAAGAGCAATGATAGATTTACAAAGGTGGTTCTGCGTATGGCGAAGATTAAACGAGGTTGAAAGCAGCAGTTGGTGAGTTCACTGGGTCAGCGAACCTTCCAAGAGAGCTGCTTCATAATGGGACCGATCTCGTCTCATAGGTACTTTACACCTGCAGTTGCTTTCTGTTGCATCAGGTGGATGTGTAAACTCGAGTGCTCATCAGATGAAGAATTAATTCCTCCTATTGACAACAGTAGAAGGAGTTCTCAGGGCTATTCAGACCATTGATGCAAACGTTAATCAACACCAATTTGCTTCACTCATAAGAATTGGAACCGTGGCCCTTCGGAGTATCAATGAAAAATTGCATCGATACTCCAACCGAAGCTCTTTTGCCCTGCATTTAAAACATCTACCAAGATTCATTTCAATTGCCAAACATTACAGTGTGTTACATTGTGAAATAGTTACAAATATTTCAATATAATTTGAGACTGCTTTGATTTTGCATTCTCTGTGTATAGCGTCGGACGTCTTAACACTTTGAACAGAGAATATGGAAGCGTTTGATTGTTGTAACTGATTGCTAACTGTAATTTGACAACTAAGGGTTGAAGTCATCGCATTGGAGTTCAAAAGCTTTGGCCTTGCGCACAAATGAACAACACTGAGTCTGACCCATGATGAAGGCGAATATTCCATGACTTCAATACCGACGTGGCGGGGTGGGTAAATCAGCTCAGCATAACATTGGTCAGTGATGGGCTTTCGCAAGCCCATCATGGGTGTGCCACGATAGTGCCGTCAAAAGAGATCGCTGGCAATCGAGCTATGAATTTCTAGCTACATCGCAGACTCACTTCGTTTGTTCTCTTTTATTTAGCGGAGTTAAATGACTTAGCTCAAATCAGCTTTGCTGAAAACCATTTGCTTATTTGTAATTCAGTGATCATATATTGCCTATTGTCTAATATCATCGGAACCAACTCTACCTCTGGGAACACTTAAACGATCAGTCTCCTCCCAAGTTTTGAGCTGACATGCATATGTCCTTATTCACCTCTTAAGATGGTGCCATCGGATAATTTTGAGTGCGTAAATTTTGGACGTGTTCGGAGAAAATGCCTGACATACCCACTTACAAGCACCATAATCTGCTCACGACTACTTCGAAGAAGGCATTCAATTAAAGGTAAAGGGCGTTCATCTAGTCTACATATTTGCACTGAAATGTGGATAGAATATTCTGACGACATGATCACAAAACTACTCTGCCAGTGAGTTCGCGATTCAGTGGGCAATCCTACGTTTACCGACAAATCCCTTCATCGTGTGGGTATGCATTTTGATCAGATCAGTAGAGAGGGCTCGAGGCTCTAATATTTGCAGGCGCATCTGAGAATGGGGAAAGTTAATAATGATTTATGGGTGAGTAGCTACTTTGCTTAGTAAGCCAAAACCAGGATTCCGCTGCAAATAAGCAACGGTTTGCACAAAAATACGTGCTGAAAATGAACTGCTGATGTATCAAATAGCAACGCGGTTGTAGAGCTTCCTATGTCCAGAAATAATTGACCTCATTTTGTCTTGTCAGATCGAGAAAACGAAAATGCAGGCTGTATTGCCAATTGTCTCGTTACTTTGCTGGGAAACGTCCGTGTAAAGTCTTCATAGTCACATTTGATTTTCGCCTTCAATTCCTTACTTGCATAATATTCCAGTAAAATAGTTGAGGATTTAACATTTTCTCTCCCCGATTTCCTTCTCCTCCAATGTGTCTGCGGTGCTATTGTCCGTGATTTACGATGATATAGACACAGTCCAGTGGCATGTAACCACGTGCTGCAAAATAATTTTTGGATTCTTGCCGGTAATGCCGTTATTGTCGGCATTTAAAACCCTTTTCTGCATTTTCATATACTTAAAATCTTATTGTCATTTGGTGACATGCCTTTGACGTTGCAATGGCAGCTTCAGGTTTTACACTAAAAGGAGTTGAAAGCCGCTTAAACAAAAGCTGCTACTCATAATCGTCATTTTTAGCCAAGAAAATAACACAAAGTTATTTTCGTTAAAAGACCTATTGTGGGTCTCACGAATCATAATTAATTCACTTCAGCCACCCCCCCTGACCAAAAAGGAAGGACTTGGAGGCCATGGACAAGGCCGGAACCATGACATCAAACGGAAGTACTATCTTCAAAAGTGCTGTGTTGGCATAAGCAGTAGCGCATCTAAGCAAAACGAAGCCCATCATCTTCTCCGCTATCAGTTCCTACAAGATCAGTGCATCAAAATTGCCTGCTGGCCGAAGCAGAAATAAGCAAGCTTTCAATTTGACGTCGGCAGGCTGCCTCGCCGATGGCAGTGCCTGCATCTTTGACTTTTAACAAATCACATTGGGAAAATATCCAATCGGCACATTATGTGAGGAAACGATGATGAAGGAAAACTCGATTATGTGCATTAATCTCTGTTCTTTGTTATAAAAAGAACGGCTAAATGCAGATGGAAAGCAGCCCACTTTCATAATCAGATACTTAAGTAGGAGCGTAAAGTCGTCATTGTGTCTATTTTCTTGGCCAAAATGGATGATTATGAGCAGATGTTTTTGTTTAAGTAGCTTTCAACTCCTCTTTGCGTACGACCAGAAGCTGCCATTGCAAAGTCAAAGGCATGTCATCATATGACGATAAGATTTGCAGTCTACGAAAATGCAGAAAAGGCTTTTAACTGCCAACAATAACGGCATTAACAAGAATTCAAAAGTTATTTTGCAGCACTTGCTTACATGCCACTGAATACATCCGGAAGACTGTTGCCAATATATTCAACAGCGACTCGCAAATGCTATCGAAATAGATCTAGATCTACATCTTCTTAACTCAAATCGGCAAAAACTCCGAAATCAAATATTGAAATTGCGCCTCATTGGAACACCACTACATACAGCATCCTTCCTAAGTTATTCGACTATCAGCAAAAATTTATTTGTAATAGTATCGTTGATCGTTTTCTTTCCTACTCTTCCTCTAGCCATCACTAAGCTGCCTATCCTAAAGTCTCTACCTCCTCATACGCAAGCTGACTCAGTTCGCAGCATCTCCTTCATCCATTCTTTAACCTGTCCATCTCGTGCGTTACAAGTGTGTAATTATCATCCAACCTTTATTGTCTCACTTCTTCATACACTAAACAAAACTATTTTGAGAAGCTAAGGAACAGGCATTCTTGCATTGCACTACTTTCTCTCCCCATTCAGATCCGCCCATGCCTCATCAGAATACTCAGGTTTGAGGATCCAAGCATAGTCGCGTCTGGTGCAGACAAACATGCAGGCCTTCCAGCTGTAGAAGCGGTTGCGAGTGCCACCACAACCTCCGTAGTAGAAGGGCTGGCATGTGTTGTTTTGGGCATCGTAGTAGTAGTTGATGCTGTAGTGTCGGCATGGTCCAGGCGAGTGGGGTTCGTAGCAACCCGGAAACACAGCGAATGAGGCTGTAGAAATTATAGAGGTAATCAGAATTCCTTGAGCTCTGAAGCATAAATGACATGAATGTGATAAAGCTTCTTCTAGCCAGAGCTACAGTTGTGTAGTTGCAGTTCATCCTGCAAGGATGATGGTTGCGCCTAATAAGGAAGGAAGCAAGGAAGGAAGGAATGACGAAGGACCTATTTATGGACTGAAATGTGTATATTGTGCCCCAACAAAACTAAGGGCATAATGCTGTCAGAATTGCATTTGCTGTTGAACACGATGTCTGCAAGGTAGTTATATCGAAGGATGAAAAGAGATATTGTTTGGCAAATAGATGTGCGAGTACCGGCAATGCTAAACACTCATCATAAATTGATGACCTGGTATACCTTATTGAATCCTCAAATTCGACTTTGTTTTGTCACAAGTGAATTAGAAGTCATGGACATCGGGAGTAATAGGGGCACTCGATCCCATTTGACACCAAGAACTAGAAGACCACGTCCAGATAGTTGATGCATCCACTCAATTCGTCAAGACAATGCATGCCACCACAAAAGGGATTTCCATATACTTTGCTTAGAAACAACTTGCTTTGGTAAATTTTAACATAAAATCTCGTTTAAATAGGAGAAACATAATCTTACCTTGACAGAGCAGAAGTATGATGCACAGAGCAGTGATTTTGAGCATCATGCGACAAGCCAGATCGGTAGTGTGTCAAAGTGGTCTCCTGTGCGGTCTTTTATACCAAAGTAGCGGAAGTAACTTGCATGAGTTGAAGTCCACCATGGTGCAATCATCTTGCCTGAAATTAGCTGTCAATCCGTCCAAGCAACTTCCGGTGTAAGGCGACCCAGATCACGCGATTGCGTGAGTCTTTGAAGTTCTTGCCATAAGGAGGGTCGAGTAGGGAGCGAATGGTTGCATAATGGATGAATGTCATTCATTGGAGTGACACTTGAAACACGGGGTTCCCCAAATCGGGGATGAACAGACGTAAAATCAGAGCAGGAGAATGAAGTATGCGGCACACAAACGGTTGCTTTGGAGTTAAGAGGATGTTTTGAGGCAACCGAGAAAGAGTGTAGGGTGCGTTAAATTAAAAGTGCATTCATGATGACACCTACATGAGAAGGTCACTTCTGCACACCACTGTTGTGGAGATCGAAACAAAGAAAAGTGTAAGAGTTCGTATTAACTGCCTACACAATAATAACAATAGTTTAGATGGAGGAAGTTTGAACTTTTTTAAAACAATTAACAATCATCCGTCATCACGTTGTCATCTTTAGGCGCTTGAATGAAGCATTCATTTGGACTTCGAGACAGACTCATTAAGCTCACATCGACTCCTCAATATCTACAGTAAAATGCCTCTAATATTTGTTGCTCTAAGCTGGAGTACATTCCTGCTAACCTGACAGGATTTTCTCTCCACGGCAATTATGTCACTCAATCCTTTTGAAATTGTTTGCTTATTAGGCCACTTTTCCTTTCGTAAGTCAACATATTTATTCAATCGTTGTTTACTCAACCATTCAGTTACTGAGGAACAAAGCATGCAAATGTGAACTGTTATTGTGCAGCTTGTTGCAACATGAAACAGGAATTGCCTAGGAGTGTTTTCAAAAACAAAGCGGCCTAATGATTTGGTGAGGAATCATTTCTATGCAGCGAATCCTGAGGAGGAGAAGTTCTAGAGAGACCAGGCATTTTCGGGTGTCTGTATTCCAGCCTCAGGGTAAGATGCGCTTAGTCAAGTAGCATCGTCATTTCAAACTCTCCTCCAAATGAGCTGCGTTAAATCACTTACTCGCTTTAAGTCATGCTGCTGTTAGTTCACAGACTGGTGACTTGAGGAGCATGCATCAGCCGAAACACGACATTGAATTGGCTCTCAGCCTATGCACGATATTCACCGAATCATGCTCAGTTCGATTTGCTCATTTCTAACACAGTGAATGACATTAAGTGCAAAACGCTGAAGAGGATAAAGAGAACCGCCACAGCCACAAGTAAAATGTCCAGTGGGAGGGATGGCTAAGCTTCGAACCAGCGATCGAATTGACGAAGCTGGAATCGAACATGCCGATTTCATAATGTCCCTCTGTCCATAGTAATGGGAAGTCTAGTGTCCCATCTGTCTGTATATGTGCTCCCGGCTTCCCCCACAAGTAGTGCAGGCTTCCGTTATTGTTGTTGATATTGCCACTGCATTTGCCTTCGACATGCTTTAGTTTAATTGAAGGGACCACCCACTATTGCTTGGGCTTTTATGTCTGCTGAATCACTGCCAAATGACAATTTGCATTTCTCTATGGCGGAAGGGACATGCCAGTGTTAATGACGACATGAACAATCCAAAAAGCTGCCTTTAGGACGAGGAACAATTGCGACAACTTAGTGGATCAACCGTCATATAGCCGCATAGATTGGCCCGTGGCCACTACCCCACCAGGTGGTATTCGGGGCAAGATGTTTGCCTCACTTGTCAAATTGCGGGCTAACGCATCTGCTGCATTTGTTGTGTTGGGATCTCACCCTCTCCTATGTGGCTGTTATGATGTAGGAAGGAACATTTAGACCCACAATCGTTCTTTTTCCTTCCATTCTTCGTCTCACCCCACAGCCTGAACGTAGGATTTGGGAATGTCACTTTATGCACATTTGGTGACTAGGATTGTGGGTGCTTGTTATTCATATTTTGACACGTGTGTCAGTATCACTCATTTCTGCATTTAGCGAGTCGAAGGTGAGCATAATCTGCCCATGTGATGTGGTCAAGTATGGCTACCTCCAGCTATGCGACTGTTACTTGTTTGATCCTTCCCATAGGACGACGCCGCAATGTCAGTCATGGAGCATTCTTTAATGAGGCACAGGAAATTGTAAAGTTGCAATAACATTTTGCAGAACATACGACTCAGTTCTCTTGTCCATTCAAAAACGGTGTTAGGATCTATGACTGCTTTGCTTGAAGCATGCTAAGAGGAGAAGTTATTGGAAGTGAAAGCATTTAGTTGTTCTTTGGCAGCATAAAACTCGAGGCAAGTAAATGCAGGTAGTTCCTGACTCCAGTTTGTAGCAAAAGGCCTTGTGATAAACGTGCTTCATATTGACTCAGAAGTTGGTTGGCCACCAATACAAGGGGTTTGTTTTGTGAGTCCTGATTTCCATTGTAAATATGTAGGAGGAACCCTAAATCGATCCTACATAAGCATTTGAGATTGTTAAAACCTCTTGATCTGACTAATCTCACAGGAACTGCACGGCCTGAGATTTGGTGTCGAATATTTCGGATGCGTTCCTGCCAATCGTACGATTCTTTGCCAAATTACATTCTTGATTCCAACAATTCGATTTGCTGATTTCTAACACAGTGAATTCATCGAATACTCTGATTATTGTTGCCGATGGAATATTAACATGGTATCTGTTTACTAAGACATTAAGTGCAAGACGCTGAAGAGGATAGAGAGGACCGCCACAGTCGCAAGTGAATTGTCCAGTGGGAGGGATGGCTAAGCTTCAAATCAGCGATCGAATTGACGAAGCTGGAATCGAACATGCCGATTTCGTAATGTTCCCATGTCCATAGTTGTGGAACGTCTAGAGCAGGCTTCTGTTATCGTTGATAGGAGTTTGTCCCTTCCCTAGGATGACACCGCAATGTCAGTCATGGAGCATTCTTTAATGAGGTACAGGAAATTGTAGAGTTGCAATGACATTTTGCAGAAAATACGACCCAGCTTCCTTGTCCATTTTAACGGTGTTAGGATTTATGACTGCTGTGCTTGAAGCATGGTAAGAGGGGCAGTTATTTGAAGAGAAAGCATTTAGTTGTTCTGTGGCAACATAAAACTCAAGGCAAGTAAATGCAAGTAGTTCCTGACTCTAGTTTGCAGTAAAAAGCCATGTGATAAACGTGCTTCATATTGAGCTGGGAGTTGGTTGGCCACCAGTACGAGAGGTTTGTTTTGTGAGTCCTGATTTCCATTGCAAATATGTAGGAAGAACCCTAAACAGATCCTACTCAAGCATTTGAGATTGTTGGAATCTCTTGGTCTAACAATGTCTTGTGCATTCTACTATATTTCTGACCAATCTCACAGAAACTGCACGGCCTGAGATTTGTTTCCGAATATTTCAAATGCGTTCCTGCCAGTTGTAAATTTCGTTGCCAAATTGCATTTTTGATTCCAACCAATTAAATTTTAGATGTTCTCTTTAATTTTGGAATTACTTTGATTTTACCTTACTGCTTATTTGCAATTACCATTCTTCAATGTCAGAAGGACGTAATTTGCCATTGTTGAAGCTCTAGCCTAGTAAAAATATACAGGCACAGCTTTATCTCTTTATCAAATCAGTTAGTAAAGTCAAGGCAGACGCACTCTATGGCACCTGAAACACTTTCGACCAGTTAATCCGTTAGAACATATCCTGCCTCACAAAAGCAAACACATGTATTTCACTGTTTTTCCATGCCACAAAGTCAGTCCATGGGATAGAGGCAGAACTGATTTATGCAGCCGTTGGATTTCAGAAACAGAGTGGTTTGCAGCACTGGGGTGGTAGGGAAGCTTATGCCCACCGGACGAGGTTTGTACATCCCAGAGATGATCTATTCAACCCACATGGTGTACCGAATCTTCCCTTTAAAGCAAACGACTTATTTATTAAATCGCGCACAACAATTTGTTACTTCCAAGCTCTGGAGAGGCAGGAAATTTGCCTCCACATGGGATTCTTGCAGCTAAAACTAATAAAGCCGACACAGACGCAGCGGTTGGATGGCAAATATTTGGCTTCAAACCATCTTCGTGTTCCTCCCGAACAAACGATGAAGAGCCCAACGTGGAGGATTTACAATTCATCTATGCACCCTAAGCCTTCTGATTGAACAAGCAAATGATTATTGCAACTTGCTCACTTGTATTTCGTTAGATTGAAAGGACAGACGATTTAGTTAGACACATCGAAGCAATTGATGATGGTCATTCAAATGATTCTCTCATCTGGCTTGCCTGATGACTGACTGCTAAAAGATGAAATCGGGTAAATATGCGGAGCTATTTGTCAGCAACAGCTTCAACGCGTTCTATGCACAAGTTTACTTAGCTTATTAATGGCTATTCGAGGCAACGATTCATTTTAGAATAAACGCCTCACTATCCAACATGCCCATTAAAAGTGAGGCTCGGAATGCCGAAACACCAGCTTAAACTATTAAATCTCACACTAGGCAGATGTGCGCATGAGGTTGGAAGCTTCCAAAAGCTTATAATGTGTGTGACCTTGTTTGTGGACATGTGGAAGCTTTAATATTAATCTACACTTCCAACTTCTTCCTAAAGTCTCCTGTTACGCAAACAGTAATTCACAAAGTCACGGTGGTGCATAAAAGTAACGTGCGCTTTCAAATACGTAGTCGCGGGTCGCCCTAACCTCTGAGTTTGGATGATGGACCACTTTGGTTTTAGAAAAGATAAGCCGCTTTCATTGACGTGCTTCAAGTGTCATAAAAGTGAGATGTTCGTTGTCGCTGCAATGCTGTCCAATGCACTGCGTGCAACAAAGGAAAAGTAGTACTGGTTCCTGGTTGATTCCACACGACATGATACGGTTCAGTGATAGACGACAACGAATCTCTAGGACTGTCAACCTGTTCCCTTCTTTCACGGACTGTATGGATAATGCTCACGTTATGGATTCTATGCCAGCTCTTCAAGCTTAGCCAAAATAAAGTTCCAACTATTAACAAAGCAAAGTGTTCTTTCCAAGTTCACTTTCTTTGTCAGTTAAGTCTCGAGATTTCGGATGCCGTGCCACGTCTCGTTAGTCATTTGAGAGCTTGAAAATGAGTTCAATGTTTGCTCCGGATCTGTCCACTAAGTGTGTGTGCTTATGGATGTACATTAATTTTAAACTTTATCTGGTACAACCAACCACAATTCCTACTCTCAAAGTGTGATGGCATTTCCTACCAGTTTTCATCTTCGCTATCTTTTGTCACCGCATTAGGCTTACTCACTGCCCTAATGAGCAGCAGTTGCAGCCAAAGTGCTAGAGGAAGTGAGGTAGGAGCACGCCTAGTCACCACCTTAATTGAAATGCGCCCGCTCCTTTGTAGGTATGTGGTTTTTAATCAGCATGAGCGATTGGCGGGCCTTTTTGCTCCCATCCTGGAAAGAAAGAACTGCCTTTATCATGGGACAGGCTTATTGGCAGAAAGGAGTGTGTTTTCCTCCTCGAGTGTGACTCATCGTGTGTGTCCACAGGTTGAGGAGGAGGAATCCTGCACAGGAAACAAGAGAAATTTACGAGAGAAATGGAGTACAGTCTGGGGATGACATTGCTTATCTGGGCAAGGACATTGTATGAATAAAAGTGGCGTAATTGATTGTCGAGTGTGGTGTACCTTGTCAGCAATTCAAAGTAACTGCCAGTGCCAATAGCGCCTCAACTAATAGTTCAACTGCACTTTCTAAAATCTGAATTCTGTGCAAGTTTTACTTGTAATTACCTTGCAAATCAGCGATTCGATCTGCTTTGGTCTGATTTAAATTAATGGTTATTAATGGATGAATTTGGCTATATGCTCGACCATTCGGAGATGAAAAATCTAGAAGCTAGAAGTCAATAAGATGAAATCGGTAGCCTCTGAACAACTGTGTCTCCCACAAAACTAGATGTTTCTTTCTTGAAAACACGAATGCTTTCGTAATTCCTGGCAGATTGTGTGATATTTGAGTCTAGAAAAGGGAGGAGACATAGAGACAAGCAAACCGAGTGGCTCCTAACCGCTGGAAGATAGCCTTGGGAGAGTGGATGAAGTATTTTACACTTTGCAAAAGAGAATTGACAAAGTGTAAGAGGATCTGTGGTCATTGCCGAAAATCGTGTTCGGAAATGTGCTTTACTGTATTTAAGCCTTTGGCTGTAAAATTCCACTTGAATTACCCGATGGCCACCGAGTTAATTGGAAACTAATGAGATTCAATGACTTCGTGATTGATAGGCAGAGTGGCAATGAAGCAGGTGCAATTCAAAAAGGCGTGGCATTTCCTATAATGCATTCAAACACAAAGGCTGCATTAACAAAGAAAAAAGTGGAAAATCATGCAAGGTCAGAAATTTAAAAGGGAGCATTACGTTGCGACAAGGAAGAACCTGTATCAAGTTCAAATTTAAAGGTTGAGATGATCTAAATTATGTAAAAAACTGAGGAATAAATAATGCCAGATGGCTCTGGTAAAGTGAGTAAGAACACGCGGCACAGGGATATTGCAATTGATTCACCTGTTGGAGATAGCCCAAACCTTCTCATGCCACTAAGCATTCACAACGAAAGACGCACCGATTCACTGCGAATTAGCCCTACCTCACCTCATTTGGTGGCAGTTCTCACAGGCATGGAGGTTCACCGATGGCATGATCACCCTCTAACCCTTGCAGACTTTGCACTAAATTGGGCAGGTACTGAGTGAGGGAAGGACTTTCATTATGTGCATTAAACCAGCATCCACTCCATCTGGCCTTTTGACAGATTTGTGTGCCCATGAGCCAACGCATTGATTGAATTGTCACTTAATTGTTGGATCGTCAAAGATGAAATCAGTGGTGCGTGAACCAAAATAGCAGGTATAATGGAAATGACGGCCTTCCTATTTGCGTCAGACAAAGTTACAAAGCAGCGAAAATGGTCAGGGAGCGTTAGCATGCCACCTAATCACCCTACATTGACTAATTGGTCACAGAGAGGGAGTGAGAGCTCTAACCACTTCTACTGTCTACTGTGTTATCATGCAATGAATCCTTGCATAAGGCGATAGACAAAAATAGAAAATGACCAGATTGGGTTGTTTCACGTCAACTCCATCCACCCAATTTCGATTACCGCGAGAATGAGTTATTTGGATACCGACCTTACACACACTTGCTGCACCACCTGTTGCGAAAGCATCAGTTCTTAAACAGTTGAAGGGCGAAAGTCGAAGGTCTTTATGTTTCCCATCAAAAATAAATAAATAAATAAATCAATAACCTCAGTCTGCACCGATCGCATGGTGGTCAAAGACTCACTAGTGTCTCTTGATTCACGTCACTGTAATGTGGAATCATTACGTTTTGAAGTGAGGTAGAGTGAAGCAAAGCAGAGTAAAAGTGCGGAGAGACGGATGCATTTGTACTTAGCCTCAGACACCCCATCCGCCACTGACCACAAGCACAGAAATGAGACCTTACTTAACCCACCTCAAAAGAGGCTGCTTTCAGCTGAAGCCACTGTTTTGTTGAGCTAGACCCCTTGTCGGCGTCAGTGAAAGAAGCGTCTTGAAGGCGGTGTTTTCAGATTAGCGGTGGGTGAGTCTTTGTAAGGAAACTCAATTTTCTTCCTCGAATGTGGTCACATTGGACGCGCGTTCAACTTCTTCTTGCGTTACGCCTGAATTTCTCCAGCATAAACATCTTCTTGTCAGTTGAGCTGCGTGAGCGAATGAAGAGACTAAGCACTGTAACACCTAGCTAAACGGTGGTTAGGTGACGTTGCAACGGCTTCCATCGCCTTCTTAGTTATTTTGGTACAAAACAGGTCTCCCCAGCCCACATCCGTTTGACTAATTAACTTGTCCATCCCGTCATCCCTCATTTTACCAAGTCAATCTAACCAATTTTGTAGCTAGGCATTAAATGAGGGAGAAACTAGTGCTAATTTTGTAAAACATGCGACTTATTCTACGGCAACAAATGCTAAGTTATTCCATAAGCATGGTTTGACGGCTATTCGCATAAGCAACCCATGAGCACTGCAATTATTTTCAAGGCCGCCCCTTCTCTGCCTTTTCATCTTAGCCGAATTTTATGGCTTTATCCAATCTTCCATGAGAACTGACATGATCTATTCAGGATTGAGCGTCCATCCCTGCAAAGTAGCTCATTTGCAAATCCTTCCAGCGATAATGAAAAAGTGTTTCATGTGTAGAAACACATCTTGTGTTTGCTTTGGAGGCTTTCTTTGAAATGTAGTGCGCTTTTTGGGCAGACATGAAAAATGAATGAACTCCAAAGTAGCCATGCAGGTGCGTTTTACTGTTGGAGGATTTAGAGCGCACTTTTACAACCCTCTCAGGTCCGCGCTTAACTGATGCCATCACGAAACGCTGCCAAAGCCTTTAACTGCTTCAAACTTTGTCTTCTCGCACAAAATCTAGCGAGTAAGCGAGAACATTGAGGTGGGTGAATGGCCATGGGGATTCATAACACTCTTGGCTGGCTTCGAGCAGTTGCATCGTATCTTGCTGAGTGCCGAAACTTGCCCTGATTTTGTTTGCTTATTTGTAATTGGAATGGGTCGAGCTGCGAGTGAAAGTTGAGATAACTTGGCAACGCCGTCTGAATTACCTCGACTATTGCTTAACAATCTTTGAGTTCATTTAGCTTAAGAGCCAATCAATTATGTCAGCATTATAATAACGTGAGTTAATTTATTGTAATTTTATGCATAAACTGCTGCATGCTATTGACTACTCAACGAGTGAATTGTAAAACAAACGAATCTGTTCGGAAAAGCAGTTTGTACAATGGGATAAATGAAACAAGTTGTTAATCATCTTCCGGACGTCGAAGTGAATCCCATGCGGTCGACTATTTAAGTGACCGTTGCCTGACACCCGCAACAGTTGAAGAGCATCCTTAGTAATGCGCTCAGACCACAGCAAGCAGTCCAGGAATTTTTAAATTTTAAAAGTATTTTGCAGTTATTGTGCTGCTCGCAGGAAACGCCAGAATTACGGTAGAGGGTTTTGGTTCACTGGCACACACTAGCCTGAATCCAGTTTCCCCCAAAAGGTTACAAGATGCAGCATCCATCTCAAGGTTAATCTGACAGACAAGCAACGCTTGCAGTCCATTAAAGTAAGTATTTGTACTGACATTTACCTACAATGAAGTGCCGTGTTTTATTGTATTATTGATTGTGTGACGCCGCTGTCTAGGGAAGAGGCTCTCTCCTACTTTCGATGGAAAGAAGAATGGTTAGGTGGAGTTAAGTTTTTCAAACTTTCTCTAACTTATACATTGATTCCGTCCGCCTGCGTGCGTTCAATCAAAACGCTTGATTTGAGACTTCTAGACTTCTGATAACGCTGACAAAAATAAACCAAGTTTGCTACCACTTATAAGGCTAATAAATGCATCAACCTGGTTTTACTAAAAGACGCTTCGATTCAACACGTTTGTCACTTTACATTCACATTCATTTCTCATGAATGCAGAACAAAGTTTGGCAAGACATTTACGATCTCACTGTTTGGGGTAGGTATGAAACGGAGGGACAGCGAATTCTCGGAGTTCTTACCACCTGACTAATGTTAATGACTAGGCACACGATGGCAATTATTAGGACCGTACTTTGTAAGTGCACAGGGTCGTTCATGTAAGCACCGGAAGCCTGCAACTTTGCTCTCATTCTACTGAGTTAAACCGAACAAATCCAACGAATTGTGGATTGTTATTCCTGAACGGGCATCTCTTGCACTTCCATAGTGCGTAGCCCTTTGATGTTCCTTTAAAATTGTTTTGTAATAACAGACGACAAATGCCCATCCAGTTTGAGTAAACTCAGCTCTGTGCACTTGTCACAACTGCTTGAAGGGATATCCAAACACATCCATTCGTTTGCCTGCGTGCATTAAAAAGTGTGGGCAGAGGTCAGTTGCCTTTCCATTATTTAAAATTTTCTGACCGTCAGGGACGATTAACCACAGAATGACCTGAAGCTCTCTGCCTCACAAACCGACTTCAGCTTAGGCTCTATACATTGGAAGACTCATGTCTTATTTCAATAAAATCCTAAGGCATCCGCCAACCCCTCATAGAAAAATTAGTTAATGGCACAAAGTCCTATTCCTAAGGCAAATCGTACCACGGTGATCATGCCCTTGCAATAGAATGGAAGAAAACTAAGCTCGATCATTGCACTTATATCATATTATTTCTCTGAAAGATTATTATCACATCATCTCCGTGGGGCCGGATTACTCATTTCGGATGGAGAAATTGGCGGCAAGCAGTAACTTCTGACTCTGTGAGAGGGGATTGTAGGCTTTCGATGTGGTTAAGTCATGCGATGCAGCAATTCGCAGGACCAATTACAATCACGAAACTTTCATTAGTTACTTAATGCAGGAACATGTGTTTACATTGTGGTTGAGGCTTCGTGTGAACTCCTTACTAGGCTATACTGACCTTGCCAAGGTCCTTCCAACAGCCCACCACAACAGTGTTATGTAGTTCTCCTCTTACCACCACTATGCCACTCATCCTCCGATTCTTTAACAAGCTGATCTTCAATCGACTGTTGTGTACGAACTGGATTAACTGATCTGTCTACTTGTCCAAGCCATTCGGTCTCCATTTTAGCGTTTTAATTCGATGCTTGGTTTTCGCAACCAGTGCACTAGTTTACAAATGCTATGTCTGTTTATTTGCAAGCCGTGGAGCGGAAAGTTTAAGACGATTGTTGATGTGCCGAGTAGTGATAGCAGTAACGCCAAAATTAAAGCTCCATTCCTCGCCTACGGGAGGGGTTGCTATTGTGGAGGTACAAAAAATTTAATCAAGATAGCAGCACACAATGCAGGTGGTGTCTGCATGTAACATGGAAAAGCGATTAAATGCTATCTGGGAAGCTTGAAGCGTGGCGCAGCGTGGCGTGGCGCGGCGATGACAAAGACACGTTTTGTGCAAAGATCAGAAGGATAGTTACCTGTCTAGACCATAGCAATTTTTAACGTTGAGAGTTTCTGAACCGTGCGCATTTGATGAGTCGCTATTGCAAAAGTTGAGGTGATATTCGGGACTAGGTGGAGACACACTTTGATGAGGAGGGCTGAGATTTGAAAACATGTAGGTTAAATGCTGGAATAAGTGCGCTAATAAAGATCGGGAACAGGGTAAATGAGTTTGGTTAGCCTGTTTAGGCACAAATCCTCTTTATCCATGCAGTGGTGATTCCGGTTCAGCTTAACAACTCCTCGTATTAATGCCAAATTTAGTTCTGTACACAGTGTACATTTTGGAAATCGCTGTTGCTCCGATGGGTTTCCATAGTCAATAGAGGGATAGATATCTTTACGATGCACAATGCTCCTTACCTCAATAAAGTGCATATAAATCAGCAGGCAATAAAAGTAAGGTTTATTGCAACCGTGACCTAGAAAGTGCGCCTCGTTGATGCTTTATTGAGTCATCCTTCACATAAATGTTGCTTTGTGAGACTGGTATCTGGATCCAACGGCTTTTTTAAACAGTTGAGATAGTTGGGGTTACCTAACCTTAGGTAATATGGTGGACTAACTCAAGTAGGATCCGCAAATCAAGTGGCAGAGAACCTTTATCCGAATTACTAAAGGAGCAATAATTGTGCATAGAGAAGGCTGTCCCTTTTGGAACACAGTCCAAATTACGGAAGGAAACAGAACACATTCAGAAAGCAGTTTGCAAAACATGCGACTTAAATCACCCATAATTTTCTTTGCCTCATTTTAAGGGAGAAGTATCCAACACCTCATCACTTCGAGTCTTTGAGAATCAGTTAATCGCAATTCAAATCAGGACCCCGTCTATTACTACTCATCTCCCATCGTTCACATCCCAGCACATTCAGGCGCAAACAAATTTTAGAATCCACTACAAATGGTTGATGTAATCTTATGCTCCGTAAACCGCTGCAGGCACGAACAATAAAGCTATAAACATGTATCCGATTGTCGTGCTACCCTTTAACATAGCAATATTCTGGTATCTTATTACGCCGATCTATGGTTCTGTGTTATTTGACTGCGCTGCTCTCATCCATTTCATTTGATAAAGCCCTCAATGCTTCCTTTGATCATTGTTCTCTTTCGACTCCCATCGGTCATCCTCAAAAATTGGCTCGACCGTCAGGTGAAGTGAGTTGGCGGCACACGGAGAATGCCGCTGGTGAAACGCCATGCAGTCTAGCAAGTCTTGCTTGCTACACGATTTATACGAAAGGCATATCATTTACTATGGCCTTATAGCTTAGTTGCAAGTGTCCCAATTCGGTCACTGTTGTGGAGGTCGGGTGGCCAAAGTTGACGGGCTGTGGCAACTCCTTCGATTTAAGCATACTTAGATGGAGGCATTGTCAAATGGTGTCTTACTTTTGTAAATAATGTTTCTAGATTAAGTTTTGTAAGCTTCTAGTTCTCTAGGCTGTGTTATTTGACCGCAGCCGCATGTGCAGCTCTGAGTGCTCAATAGGGGATGCCGGTGTGGGCAATGGAGAAGTAAATAGACACGAAGAGACCGACAGGTATGAGGCCCAGTCTCAATTTTCACAGCATAAACATGGCAACCTGATTGTGGCAGCTGGACAGCATGCAATTATAATAACCATGGCTTTATTATGACTCAAAGCACACTTGAATGCTGGTCGCACGCTCTTCACGATTCGGTTGTTGGAAAGTTTACTTAGATTTTATTGACACACATCTGTCCACCAAGCTTATTAACAATTCATCTTGAAGTTTCGTCTGATCAAAGCGCATCCTGCTTCTAAGCTTTTGGAGAGGATGGATCCCTTTTCATCACACACTCTGCGCAATGATTTCCAGCACATTTCATTTAAACTAAGAATACTTTGCTCTCTTTGCACTTTTCTTTCAGATTTTACTGAATTAAGTTAAACTGCGTTTTTGGTTTCAAGTTTGCTTAGAGCATGTTTGGATGCCAAATGCTTTAAGCACGCGCATACTCCAAACCTCACTTGTCAACGTCATATCGGCAAAATTGATAGCCATGACAAATCATGAATTAAAGCCCACTCACGTGTGCATTATCATCTGACGCCAAGTAGCCAAATTGACTGCGATGAGTGAGTGTGTCGGACAGGCACTTAGGTAGCCAGTTGAGTGGTTGAGAAATGCATCGAGCCTGTAATTTTGGTTTGACATGCAGATTTCAACATACAGTCACCACAACGCATAAGAAGGAAGTCTCGCTTTACACTGCTCCTACATTTCAGTTTGTTGAGGCGTAGCAGTGCTTAGTGAAAGGCAGACAATGCCACCTCATTTCATTCCAATGTCACCAAAAATGCTGGTAATGTCAACAAGGCCATCCATCAGCTATCATTCTTAACAACAATTGAATTTCCCTCTTCACATACTGCTCAAAGTATAGAAAGATAATCAGGCGAAACCCGTATTAAGGTTAGCAGAGGCCCAAGTTTGCCAGGGCTTTTGATCCGAAAGGTCAGTTCTATAATTAGAAATCTGACCCGTTTCGACTCAACCCGAATGAAGCTTTGAATTGGCGAATGAAGGAGGCAGCATTGGATGTTCTGCATGAATCATCCGAAGTGGTTATAAGCTCCTGTTTTAGCACTGAGAAAGCAAACTCTCTTGTCACTTGGAAGGTCAACTACCTGACTGAAATGTTAGGAATAAGTTTCTTGACCCATCATCTTAATTTAGACAACTTCGTTTCTACTTACTAAATTCCAAATTTAGCATCAAATTGTGTGCATGTCGGACGACCCAAATTAGTTCGCGCAGGTGTCAGCACAGCTTATCATTGTAAAGTGTTGTACTTTGTAGGAACTTTAAATTGTACTTGATTTCCTGCATCTTTCTTGAAGCTTTGATTGATATTCTAATCAATTCAGGATTGATTACTGCACGGTTTGGTACTTCATCCAAATTTAAGCACTTGTCGTCAACTGCCAATTGAAACTAATATGCTTCAAGCATACCTTGTGTTGCGGATCACTTGGGCTAAAATGCACAGTTGGGGAAGCTTTATTTCACATAATTTTGCCACTGCTCATTGTCATGAGTTGGCAACCATTTAATCATGTGGATTCTCAGAATCTTTGTATACGGTTCCTTATTCATTCCGCTTGTCCATAACAAGTCTACCTCCACGACTTTCTACCACCTCATGAGAGACATGGGTTCCACAGTAGTAGCGGTGATATGTGAGTCCCAACATAAGCAAGCCCTCGGTTTCTTCAGTTGGTCGCTAAATCCTGAAGGGGATGGTGAGTTTGTTAATATTTGGTTTAGATGAACAAATCACAAAATTGTCACTTTTCGTTGCTGCACAACAACTGCAGATGAAGCGTCGTTAAGGGTAAATGAGTTTTAGCAACCTTGAAGAAATACCTTTTGCAGGATTTTGAGCAGCGTGGCTTGATGCTTGAAGCTACTTTTGGCAGAATTTAAGTACATGCTTGATCAGCGACACTTCGGATTAATGATTAAAAGGAGATACTTGCGCACACTCTTACATACATGAGGCTCAGTTTTCCCAAGTAGAGCTCTGCGAGTTAAGCAAACACCTGCCATGCAGTGGTTTGGCTTTACAACCATCAACATCCGAACTCATATACTTTAGGTGTTTTAGTTAAACCTGAGCTTATTAATTGTCCAGAATGAAAGGCGCGCTACCGTTGTGCTGTCACAAACATTAGCGAGTGTTGAATACGTGCATCCACCAGTAGCCGCTGCACGTGTCGCATACTAGTCAAGATAGCATTACCCAACACAAAACCCATGGTAGCATTTGTGTAAAATTTTGTCCAAGTAAAATCCACAGACACTGATTAATAACTACCATTTAAAAGGAAGCTGTAATGATGGCATGCAAACGCATATTAAGGTGTCTGATTTGGGCATCAGTGGCCATCATGCTGACGAAGTCATACGTAAGCCCAACTTGTACGAGCTTGCCGAATGCATTTCTTATGAACAACCGCACTTTTGACTAGTTAACACTTAGATGAAGAATAAATCGTTAAAAGCAGTGACCAGGAGGACCAGGAATTAATGCATTGTCCCACTCCATGTGATTAAAGCCGAACGTCTCACTTTGTATGAATAGAACCAAAACGAAAACACTGACAGACAGAGATAAGCTATCCAAACACTGTCTTTTTGCGATTCTTAAAGAATGCGGATGGTTGAAGTGGTATGTGGGGATGCTCCTAATGTACAAGACATCAAAGCTATGACAGGCTTGCATGATGCACGAGCAGCCATTGTTAAAGCTTGGCCTCTGTAGACGTCTGTCGATTAACTGGAACGGATCATGCATATGCTTCTTGCCACACAATTGCAGGGCGAGTGGAAGGTGGTAGTTGCTTCTTCACCGTCAACGATGGAACACAAATTTGGTTGGCTCATGTTTTGCCAAATGATCCAAACGGCTGCCTATTTCCAAACGTGATAAAAGTAAACCTTTGGTGGTAAAGTATTATGTCCTATAGCTTCCTAGTATACGGCATCAGGCGGCTGAATTGTGTCGAAACGATAAAATCAACTATACTACTCTCACAGATGCTAAAACTACCTCAGCCCAGCTTCATCTTCCCGCCTTTGCAAATCGCAGGGTTACAGGACCGTACTAAGAAGGCCTTTTGAGAATTTCTGAGAAAGATGTTATTGCGCCGGAATTTATTAAACTGGTGTAGACAACTTAAATATTTATTCAGAGAAAACTCAGCACTGAACAAGTCTTCAGCGAACATCTGTCGCATTTTGAAGCACTGAGAAGAAACATGGCGAAAGGAGAAATCCGCCTGTTTTTCCTCGTAATCACCAACGCCTGTCATTTATCCAGTCAACATCGCATGTGTTCCACCTGTCCCAAGTTCCCTATTCATCATTGCAGCAGTCCAGTTTTCCTCCTTTCCTCCTAATGCTAATAATGAATAAATGAGCGCGCGTGCTCATGCCAGCTTTAAATGATCTTGCCTGTAGCCTTTCAGTCATCCACATTGACTGCACCCAAGTATCAACGTCTGTCTCTATAGTTCATTCATTTGGTTTTAGTGCTTCCAACTGAACCACACCGACTGCTGCATTGGCTTTAAAATTTGCTTGTTCTATTTTCGACTATCTTACAAGAGCACGATCAAAATTACCTGATTTTGGCTACAGTCAATTACAACGTCCTGTTTGCTGTGCCAGACTCCTGATTAATTGCAGCGAGACGAGTCCTTGCAGCCCTACTGTTTTAATCCTGCTCGACATTTAAGTTTACAGTCGGATTCCGAGGCAAGTGACAGCAAGCCTTATTTGGCAATGTCTGCTCTTCATCCAAAGCTTATCGGAGCACTCAATGAGAGTAAGCTAATTTTGTATTATTAAGAAATTCATCAACAGTCCAATCGTTGAAATTCACCATTTCCAAGTCCGGGCCAAGTACACGATAAGAAAAATCTGCATTTACAAACACTCATGATTTGCATAATTTGACCTGCAATTTGATTTTATGAGGAAAACCGGCTTTATTTGGATTGCGAATGATTGAGGTCTGCACAGTTAATGAGGATGAGTAACTCAAATCGAGAGTTGGTTCTCGCAATGCTTTGTACTTCTGCAGTCATTCTAGGAAGTCGGACACAAATACGACTTGTCTTTGCCAATCCTTATCATAGTCTTTGTTAACATGTTGCACTGCTTACTTTGTTTCGAAATAAGCATGCATGTTTGTCTGCATGGAAACAACTGAAGTGTTTGCTTTTGTTTGTAATTTCGCATGCCTATTTGGTTGGACGATTAATTACTCAACCTACCGTCCAACTAGCCGCCTCTCCGCTCACCAATCAACCCACCTGATTGGCAGTGAATGAGGTGGCTCCGAGGCCAATTATTTGAGTGCTGTGGGGAATATCAAAGGAAGTTGTCGGTGCTATTAAGAGCTCATGCACATCGCTAGTCACCTCTTTAATTGACCTGTCATTATAAATTAATTTGTACACTTCTCAGCCCTAGAGGATGCGAGATGTCAAGAGCGGAAAGAGTCTAGCGCAAATTTGTGGTGATTAAAATACTTTTGGAGACGCCTGTGAATCATCGACGATGTGAACTTTAATTACAAACTACAAGAAATGCGAAACCCATGGATCTCAGGTTCTTATGTTTTATTTGTAGAGAAATAACATTGAGATGGTGAAGCAGTTGTAAAGAAGGGAAAGGGGAAATTCGAATAGAAATTTTATTTTGGAACCATTTATTAAACGAACGGCTTTTCTGTGGAATAGAATCAGACCTAAGCCTACATTTATGCATATTTTTCTTAAAATAGTTTGGTAGTACCCCGGAGCACTGAAGCCAAAGGAACAGAGAATGCGAATTAAATCGTCTTAAGACCTTGTCTTTGTCTCGCAGTTTATTCTTCTCCTTTCGATCATCATTGTGATGCTTGCCACAGAGATGGAATCACAGAGAGACCCGAGGCCGGTAGTCAAAGCGAATAGGGAGCAACTGGATGAAGCTGCACTAAGTTAAATTACTTTTTGTCAAAGAGCGAAGCCTCTGCGACTCACGGATTTCAATACCCACGCTAATGACATTATCTTTTTGTGCATTTCGCTCTCATACTCCTTAAAGTCGTGACTACTTGCAGAATGCGGCCAAAACACGCGTTGCGCCTTTCGATGGTGTAAGAAAACCATTTCTTGGGGAAGTCAAGACCGCCAATGAAGTCAAATGGGGGTCTTTCGTATTCTTATAAATCACTCTTGCGAAAATGTGATTGTTAGATATAGAATTAGAGAGCAACACTTCTCCACCTTCTCCTTCCCTACTTCTTTGATGAGTAGGGACCCCTTCGTGGTGATTTGGCTGCCTCTGCATTTAAAACATAAATCAAACACAAAAATGGCACAGACAGTTTAAAATAGTGCTGCTGGATGTGTGGGCTATTTTTACTGTCGAGGACTAAAGCTTGCATAAAGCGAAGAGCACATGCTTGTGCATCGTTGGGAATGGGATTTGACTGCAATAGCTTACGTTTGGAGGAATAAGTAGGTTCACCGTGCACACAGCAAGCATACGATTTTGTTATGAAATAGAAACAAATTATTTGCAGCACTGATTCTGAAATTCCTAGATCTTTTGGTGGTACGATCCCTGAGAAACTTTATTCAAACAAATATACTAACCAAGACACCTAGAAGCAGTCCAATTTTACGAGCGAAAGAAGTCATTAGTTAAAATTCCTTTATCATTTCCAGCATTGTTAGCCTAATTTACTTATCCAATAGAGACCATTGTTCTATCTTTAATTGTTTGCCGAGCCATTGGAAGCATGCAAATATGTCCGCCTCATCAATGTGCTCTTTCTGTATTTACTCGAGTTCATTAGCATTACCTGTTCTAAACTATAAGTATCAACAAGTTTTACAGTTAACCCAAAAAAAAAAACAAAAATTCAGAAATTCAGAGTTTGCTTTTTCGATATGGTGTGGATATCTGGATTTCATCTAGCTTAAGCAAACAACATATGTAATGCTTTTTAATTTTAGTAAAGACTGGAAGCCGATATTCTTCTCGGTTTGTAACCAACTGGAGAGTTCCCATGGTTCGCAAAAGTCGAACAGTGTCACGCAGCAGACGAGAAGCGGAAAGCCCCTACTCATCTGTTTTCCTCTACCCTGTGGTTTCCATACATACCCCAAATTACCACAGTGTGGGTTATCAATTATTCAGTGATGTGGTGCCATCACCGGATGGGGGATGAGTCAAACCGGGAAAGGGTGGAATTATCTTATCTCGGAGTGTCATGTAGGAGGCAGGCGGGTCTAATAGCCAGTTCGCCTCATCTGATTGCTCGTCAGGAAAGTGTGCACACGTGCATGTAAATGCTTGCTCCCTTTCCCTCCAAACATGTCATAAAATGCTGCCACACTTCTGCCCGGTACCAGTCATTAGTGGTTGGGCTGCAAGCCGCAGCATTGTTCGTGAATGCTTTCATAAAGAAAAGGGTAAGCATCTGACCAAGAATTTGCAAGCCTTTTGGTAATTAGAGTGTTCTCCTAGTCCATTTCGGAAAATGGTCGTTTTGTCTGCAAATTAGGAGTTAGAGTTCTGAGCCAATTTCCCATCATATTGTACAGTTGCTACAAAATAGGTGTTCCGCTGCTTCACCTTCCATGCTGATAGGTATTTTTGCTTTTTTTTAGACTTAACTGTAAAACTTGTTGATACTTATAGTTTAGAACAGGTAATGCTAATGAACTCGAGTAAATACAGAAAGAGCACATTGATGAGGCGGACATATTTGCATGCTTCCAATGGCTCGGCAAACAATTAAAGATAGAACAATGGTCTCTACTGGATAAGTAAATTAGGCTAACAATGCTGGAAATGATAAAGGAATTTTAACTAATGACTTCTTTCGCTTGTAAAATTGGACTGCTTCTAGGTGTCTTGGTTAGTATATTTGTTTGAATAAAGTTTCTCAGGGATCGTACCACCAAAAGATCTAGGAATTTCAGAATCAGTGCTGCAAATAATTTGTTTCTATTTCATAACAAAATCGTATGCTTGCTGTGTGCACGGTGAACCTACTTATTCCTCCAAACGTAAGCTATTGCAGTCAAATCCCATTCCCAACGATGCACAAGCATGTGCTCTTCGCTTTATGCAAGCTTTAGTCCTCGACAGTAAAAATAGCCCACACATCCAGCAGCACTATTTTAAACTGTCTGTGCCATTTTTGTGTTTGATTTATGTTTTAAATGCAGAGGCAGCCAAATCACCACGAAGGGGTCCCTACTCATCAAAGAAGTAGGGAAGGAGAAGGTGGAGAAGTGTTGCTCTCTAATTCTATATCTAACAATCACATTTTCGCAAGAGTGATTTATAAGAATACGAAAGACCCTCATTTGACTTCATTGGCGGTCTTGACTTCCCCAAGAAATGGTTTTCTTACACCATCGAAAGGCGCAACGCGTGTTTTGGCCGCATTCTGCAAGTAGTCACGACTTTAAGGAGTATGAGAGCGAAATGCACAAAAAGATAATGTCATTAGCGTGGGTATTGAAATCCGTGAGTCGCAGAGACTTCGCTCTTTGACAAAAAGTAATTTAACTTAGTGCAGCTTCATCCAGTTGCTCCCTATTCGCTTTGACTACCGGCCTCGGGTCTCTCTGTGATTCTATCTCCGTGGCAAGCATCACAGTGACGATTGAGGGGATGGAAATCAACTGCGAGTCAAAGACAAGATCTCACGACCATTTAATCCGTATTCTCTGTTTCATTAGCTTCAGTTCCTAAATGTATAACCGAAATATTTGAAGGGAAATATGCAAAAATATAAGCTGTGGTCTGTTAGTATTAAAAAAACAATTTATTTAATGCCTGTTTCAAAACAAAACTTTGATTTGAATTTTCACTTTCGCTTCTTTACAACTGACCTACCACATCAATGTTATTGTCGTACAAAGAGATCATAAGAATCTAAGATCCCTGGGCTCCGAATTCTACTTTTTAAAGCATGTAATTAAGTTTCACATCGTCGATGATTCACAGGTGTCTCTGAAAGCATTTTAATCACCACAAATTTGCGCTAGACTCTTTCCGCTCTTGACATCTCGCATCCTCTAGGGCTGAGAAGTGTACAAATTAATTTATAATGACAGGTCAATTAAAGAGGTGACTAGCGATGTGCATGAGCTCTTAATAGCACCGACAACTTCCTTTGATATTCCCCACAGCACTCAAATAATTGGCCTCGGAGCCACCTCATTCACTGCCAATCAGGTGGGTTGATTGGTGAGCGGAGAGGCGGCTAGTTGGACGGTAGGTTGAGTAATTAATCGTCCAACCAAATAGGCATGCGAAATTACAAACAAAAGCAAACACTTCAGTTGTTTCCATGCAGACAAACATGCATGCTTATTTCGAAACAAAGTAAACAGTACAACATGTTAACAGGGACTATGATGAGGAGTGGCAAAGACAAGTCGTATTTGTGTCCGACTTCCTAGAATGACTGCAGAAGTACAAAGCATTGCGAGAACCAACTCTCGATTTGAGTTACTCGTCCCCATTAACTGTGCAGACCTCAATCATTCGCAATCCAAATAAAGCCGGTTTTCCTCATAAAATCAAATTGCAGGTCAAATTATGCAAATCATGAGTGTTTGTAAATGCAGATTTTTCTTATCGTGTACTTGGCCTGGACTTGGAAATGGTGAATTTCAACGATTGGACTGTTGATGAATTTCTTAATAATACAAAATTAGCTTACTCTCATTGAGTGCTCCGATAAGCTTTGGATGAAGAGCAGACATTGCCAAATAAGGCTTGCTGTCACTTGCCTCGGAATCCGACTGTAAACTTAAATGTCGAGCAGGATTAAAACAGTAGGGCTGCAAGGACTCGTCTCGCTGCAATTAATCAGGAGTCTGGCACAGCAAACAGGACGTTGTAATTGACTGTAGCCAAAATCAGGTAATTTTGATCGTGCTCTTGTAAGATAGTCGAAAACAGAACAAGCAAATTTTAAAGCCAATGCAGCAGTCGGTGTGGTTCAGTTGGAAGCACTAAAACCAAATAAATGAACTATAGATACAGACATTGATACTTGGGTGCAGTCAATGTGGATGAAATGCAAGTTCTAATTCGATGTGGTAACAAACCCTCGAGAACCAACTGAAACTTGCAAAAATTAGGAATGATGTATGAGGAAAGAAGGGCTTGATGAGATTCATGCAAGGCTCTTTGAAGAAATGCTGTTGGCGTGGCTTGCATTATCTGTGGTATTAATTCAAATGCCAGTGTTCTTAAGTCAAGTAGAGAATCTACGCCGAATGTCGGGTTCATAAAGTGCGAAAGAGGATTTCGCATGCTGAGGAATCAATTAGTGGAGGCAGTAGATGTTTGGAAGATTTGATTAGGTTGGGAGTTGATCCCATTCCAACGGGTGAGAACAGCACGCTTTTGCCTGTTAATTGTGCATTTCATGCCAATTTCTTGGTGCAGGTGTGGTAGTAATGCTTTGGCAAATGCCTGCAATGTGAAAAGCTTTCAGATCACATCACCTTCTTTGCTGAGTCGACGTCACCAATTTGCCACGTGAGGGCAAACACTGACCTTCCAAGAAGTTCTCTTATGCGTTAATAAACCCATTTTACACACCACACTGCACTCAATGTCTTTGTCAAAGCACTGTTTGTAATTTAATGCATCAGATATCTAGGCCATGGTAAGGCCGTCACTTGACCTTGGGGGGAGAAATTTAGATCATTTCACAACAATAGTACACCCAGTGACCTTGAAGGAGGGAGAATCGATATGTTAGTGTAGGACTCTTATATCTCAGGACGCAGATTTTGCACAAATCCTCACGGAAGTTAGGAACTCATGTTGCATAAGGGCAATGCTTAATGCTTTACCTCAGCTTCATGCGTAATCACTATGTCTTGGCAACATTGTTCTCTACTCACCCTGCATCAGTGGCAGAGGTGACCATAAAAAGGACTTACTTGTGTATAAACCCTAAGCTCACATTCTGTTAGACGCAAAACTTTGTCACGCACACCCCCTCCTCATTCCACTTAACTTTAAGAACAGCGCATTCTCAAAATTTTCTGCCTAATTTATCGACGGGGCACAACGTCACTAATGGAATAAAATAAATCGCAATTTAAAGCCACCAGATTTCGGTGCCTCAGACTTATTGCCTTAATAAGCAGGCGCCGCCTTCCTTGCTCTGCGTTATTTCCGACACTAGACTTCAATTTTCCCCAGGACTAAATTAATGTCAGGACAGACCGACCAGTTAACGACCATTCCACCAAAAGTATACATAAATATGGGTCATAAAATAGGACTCAAACATATCCTACGCAGCTTTGAGAATTCGAATTTCTCATGTAAGCAAAGCGTTGCAACTTGGACGACATTCGTCCCTTGCCAACTATTAAGAGACTACCGAATACTCTGTTGAATAAATTCATTTCAGATATGGAATTGTCGATATAGCGTTCCACTTATCAGCTATGCACACCACCTGACTAGGATTTTGTGGACCTTAAAGGACAGAGTTGGTGAAATGCCTGTTTGATGTAGGAAGATTTATAGATTTTGTAATGGACGGTTCTTTTAGAACGCTCTGCTGCTCGCATAATACAATGGACTGAGGATCCGGTGTCGTGTAGAATGAGACTACGTTCCCCAATCATCGTATTGTGTAGCATGAGAACTTGCAACATGAGAATTCACCATGTCCTTGGGAGGGCTACTCCGATAAGGTATAACAACTTTGTAAACAAGTTTTTCTTATTCGGCTTCCTAGCTCTATCCAGTCCTACTAATTAACAATACTTTGCTGTCTGTTATGCGTTGCATATTTAAACAATCTAGCTGTGGCTCACTCCATACAATGAATTCTGGCTCAATACCAAGACTATGCAGCGGATTGCTTGGAGGTAATCACATGCACTTTTGCTTGCTTAAGGAACGCCAGAATGCAATGACTATTTCCCAACACAAATCAGTCCATCAGCAAGTGATCTAACAATGAGGTGTCCTTAAAACAAACGTGAGAGGAGAGAGGAACAATGATTAATATTTGGTTGTAACCTACCATCAATAATTAATGCATGCACTTTGAAACCCATTCTCAACTCCATCCCTCCTCTGTATGTGCGGGCGTTAACCAATTGCCTCATCATTCGCGTCCCGCGAGACATCACTTGGAGCCTCTTCTATCACTTCAGTCTTAAAATAACTCGACGAATGAGCTAGGTGAAATGTTTTGCTTTTCGCTTAGCTTGATGCATTTATTGGTGATTAATTCAGCACTATGCTCGATTTTGTAAATGTTGCTTTCTAACTTGCGTAAATTATAAGATCATTTTAAAGCGGAGATTGCAAACTAAAATGCAGTTCAGGAAAACTTGTATATTGTCAAATTAACGTGAGAGAAGACCAGCAGATCCTATGATATATTCTTCAGGACCTATTGTGTCGGTGGTTTATAGAGCTTTCATTTAGACAGTCGCTGGCGTTATCCACTGTCCTACAAGCCGAGAGGGCTTACCTCTTCGAAGCAAGCTCCAAAATACTCCACCATACTCTGATGCCCAATGTCGTAGTTGAAATCCTCTTCCCAAGTTGGTTCTAGGCACTATGGAAAGGCCACCTGCCTTCGTCGCCTTTTCATGCCTCCAATAAAGGACATGAGCTCGGCTGGAGAATCTGCTGCCTATTGTAATTTTATTGCTTTAAGTTGAGCAATTTTTCCAAATGAATGGTAACTTCATTGTCTTTGGTTTGATATTTAATACAACTGGAAACATAAACAGTCTTTATTGTTCCTTATTTCCAGTCAATAGCTCGCAGTTCATCAACTTGGATTTCTCTGTCACAAAGCCTAATTGTAAATGATTGACCGATGAGTGTCAACTGTTAGTTTGATTAAAGCTTTGCTGACAAGATTCACAAAAACTTAACAATAAAGTGCATAACTAAAAGGCTACAGGCAAAATCATTTAAATCAGAGCGTAATTATTTTAAAGCTGGCTTGAGCACGCGCACTCATTTATTCATTATTAGCATTGGGAGGAAAGGAGGAAAACTGGACTGCTGCAATGATGAATAGGGAACTTGGGACTGGCGGAACACATGCGATGTTGACTGGATAAATGACAGGCGTTGGTGATTACGAGGAAAAACAGGCGGATTTCTCCTTTCGCCATGTTTCTTCTCAGTGCTTCAAAATGCGACAGATGTTCGCTGAAGACTTGTTCAGTGCTGAGTTTTCTCTGAATAAATATTTAAGTTGTCTACACCAGTTTAATAAATTCCGGCGCAATAACATCTTTCTCAGAAATTCTCAAAAGGCCTTCTTAGTACGGTCCTGTAACCCTGCGATTTGCAAAGGCGGGAAGATGAAGCTGGGCTGAGGTAGTTTTAGCATCTGTGAGAGTAGTATAGTTGATTTTATCGTTTCGACACAATTCAGCCGCCTGATGCCGTATACTAGGGAGCCATAGGACGTAATACTTTGCCACTGAATGTTTACTCCTAGCGCGTTTGTAAATAATCAGCCATTTGGACCATTTGGCAAAACATGAGCCAGCCGAATTTTTGTTCCATCGTTGATGGTGAAGAAGCAACCACCACCTTCCACTCGACGACAAAACTCGCTCTGCATTTGTGTGGCAAGAAGCATATGCATGACCCGTTCTAGTTAATCGACAGACGTCTACAGAGGCCAAGCTTTGGCAATGGTAGTTAGTCAGGTGTTGGCCCAACGGCTGCTTGCACATCATGCAAGCCTGTCATGGCTTGGGCGTCGTGGCCATTAGGAGCATCTCCACATACTACTTCAACCAACCACACTCTTCAAGACTCGCAACAGGACAGCGTTTGGATAGCTTATCTCTGTCTTTCAGTGTTTTCTAAATCCTAGTTCTATTCATACGAAGCGAGATGTTCGGCTTTAATCACATGGAGTGGGACAATATATTAATTCCTGATCCTCCTGGTCACTGGTTTTAAGAAGTTTTCCTTCATCCAAGTGTTAGCTAATTAAAAATGCGATTGCTCATTAGAATTGCATTGGGCAAACTCGTGCAAGTTGGGCTTAATATGCGTTGGCGCACCGTCTCAACAGTTTTTTTAAATATTATTTACCAATGTCTGCGGATTTTACTTGGACAAAATTTTCACAAGTACTATCAAGGCACCACAGCAGCATGCCATTCATTCTGGACAATTTATAAGCTCAAGTTTAACTTTAACACTCCATGCATATGAGTTCGGATGTTGATGGTTGTAAAGTCAAACCACTGCATGGCAGATGTTTGCTTAACTAGTAGAGCTCTCTTTAAAAAAATTGAGCTTCATGCTCCCAAACTTTGAGGTTTTCCTCTTTTCGTCATTAACCCAAAGTGCCGCCGATCAAGCATGTACTTAAATTCTGCCAAAAGTAGCTTCAATCATCAAGACCCACCGCTTGAAATCCTGCATAAGGTATTTCTTTAAGGTTGCTAAAACTCATTTACTCCCAACGACGCTTCACCTGTAGTTGTTGTGCAACAAAAAAAAGTGACACTTTTTTGTGATTTGTTCATCTAAACCAAATATTAACAAACTCACCATCCCCTTCAGGATTTAGCGACCAACTGAAGAAACCGAGGGCTTGCTTATGTTGGGACTCACCTATCACCGCTACTACTGTGGAACCCATGTCTCCCATAAGGTGGTAGAAAGTCGTGGAGGTAGACTTGTTATGGACAAGCGGAATGAATAAGGAACCGTATACAAAGATCCTGAGAACCCACATGATTAAATGGTTGCCAACTCATGACAATGAGCAGTGGCAAAATTATGTGAAATAAAGCTTCCCAACTGTGCATTTTAGCTCAAGTGATCCGCAACACAAGGTATGCTTGAAGCATATTAGTTTCAATTGGCAGTTGACGACAAGTGCTTAAATTTGGATGAAGTACCAAACCGCGCAAAAATTAATACTGAATCAATAAGATATCAGTGTAAACTTCAAAGAAGATGCAGAAGATTGAGTTTCCCTTAAAGTTCCTGCAAATTCCAACACTTGATATATAATAATAAGCTGTGCTGACACCTGCGCGAACTAATTTGGGTCGTCCGACATGCACACAATTTGATGCTAAATTTGGAATTTAGTAAGTAGAAACGAAGTTGTCTAAATTAAGATGATGGGTCAAGAAACTTATTCCTAACATTTCAGTCAGATAGTTGACCTTCCAAGTGACAAGTGAGTTTGCCTCCTCAGTGCTAAAACAAGAGCTTATAACCACTTCGGATGATTCATGCAGAACAACCAATGCTGCCTCCTTCATTCGCCAATTCAAAGCTTCATTCGAATTGAGTCGTGATGGGTCAGATTCCTAATTATAGAACTGACCTTTCGGATCAAAAGCTCTAGCAAACTTGGACTTCTCCTAACCTCAATACGCGTTTTGCCTGATTATCCAATTGTTGTTAAGAATGATAGCTAATGGATGGCCTTGTTGACATTACCAGCATTTTTGGTGACATTGGAATGAAATGAGGTGGCAATGTCTGCCTTTCACTAAGCACTGCTACGCCTCAACAAACTGAAATGTAGGAGCAGTGTAAAGCGAGACTTCCTTCTTATGCATTGTGGTGACTGTATGTTGAAATCTGCATGTCAAACCAAAATTACAGGCTCGATGCATTTCTCAACCACTCAACTGGCGACCTAAGTGCCTGTCCGACACACTCACTCATCGCAGTCAATTTGGCTACTTGGCGTCAGATGATAATGCACACGTGAGTGGGCTTTAATTCATGATTTGTCATGGCTATCAATTTCGCCGATATGACGTTGACAAGTGAGGTTTGGAGTAAGTGCGTGCTTAAAGCAATTAGCATCCAAACATGCTCTAAGCAAACTTAAAACCAAAAACGCAGTTTAACTTAATTCAGTAAAATCTGAAAGAAAAGTGCAAAGAGAGCAAAGTATTCTTAGTTTAAATGAAATGTGCTGGAAATCATTGCGCAGAGTGTGTGATGAAAAGGGATCCATCCTCTCCAAAAGCTTAGAAGCAGGATGCGCTTTGATCAGACGAAACTTCAAGATGAATTGTTAATAAGCTTGGTGGACAGATGTGTGTCAATAAAATCTAAGTAAGCTTTCCAACAACCGAATCGTGAAGAGCGTGCAACCAGCATTCAAGTGTGCTTTGAGTCATAATAAAGCAATGGTTATTATAATTGCATGCTGTCCAGCTGCCATAATCAGGTTGCCATGTTTATGCTGTGAAAATTGAGACTGGGCCTCATACCTGTCGGTCTCTTCGTGTCTATTTACTTCTCCATTGCCCACACCGGCATCCCCTATTGAGCACTCAGAGCTGCACATGCGGCTGCAGTCAAATAACACAGTCCAGAGAACTAGAAGCTTACAAAACTTACTCTGGAAACATTATTTACAAAAGTAAGACACCATTTAACAATGCCTCCATCTAAGTATGCTTAAATCGAAGGAGTTGCCACAGCCCGTCAACTTTGGCCACCCGACCTCCACAACAGTGACCGAATTGGGACGCTTGCAAATAAGCTATAAGGCCATAGTAAATGATATGCCTTTCGTATAAATCGTGTAGCAAGCAAGACTTGCTAGACTGCATGGCGTTTCACCAGCGGCATTCTCCGTGTGCCGCCAACTCACTTCACCTGACGGTCGAGCCAATTTTTGAGGATGACCGATGGGAGTCGAAAGAGAACAATGATCAAAGGAAGTATTGAGAGCTTTATCAAATGAAATGGATGAGAGCAGCGCAGTGAAATAGCACAGAACCATAGATCGGCGTAATAAGATACCAGAATATTGCTATGTTAAAGGGTAGCACGACAATCGGATACATGTTTATAGCTTTATTGTTCGTGCCTGCGGCGGTTTATGGAGCATAAGATTGCATCAACCATTTGCAGTGGATTCTTTGGTAATTCAGATAAAGGTTCTCTGCCACTTGATTTGCGGATCCAACTTGAATTAGTCGATCATATTGCCTATGGTTAGGCAATCCTAACTATCTCAACTATTTAAAAGCCGTTAGATCCAGATACCAGTGTCGCAAAGCAACATATTAATGTGGAGGATGATACAATAAAGCATCAACGAGGCGCACTTTCTAGGTCACGGTTGCAGTAAACCTTACTTTTATTGCCTGTTTATTTATATGCAATTTATCGAGGTAAGGAGCATTGTGCATCGTAAAGATATCTATCCCTCTATTGACTATGGAAACCCATCGGAGCAACAGCGATTTCCAAAATGTACACTGTGTACAGAACTAAATTTGGCCTTAATACGAAGAGTTGTTAAGCTGAACCGGAATCACCGCTACATGCATAATGAGGATTTGTGCCTTAACAGGCTAGCCAAACTCGTTTACCCTGTTCCTAATCTAAATTAGTGCACTTATTTTAGCATTCAGTTTGCAAGATTTCAGATCTCAGCCCTCCTCATCAAAGTGTGTCTCCACCTAGTCCCAAATATTACCTCAACTTTTGCAATAGCGACTCTTCAAATGCGCACGGTTCAGAAACTCTCAACGTTAAAAATTGCTATGGTCTAGACAGGTAACTATCCTTCTGATCTTTGCACAAAACGTGTCTTTGTCATCGCCGCGCCAGCCACGCCGTGCCACGCCACACTTCAAGCTTTCCAGAGAGCATTTAATCGCTTTTCGATGTTCCATGCACACACTACCTACATTGTGCGCTGCTATCTTGATTACTGGTGTGTGGATTGTTCTGCGCCATTGTGGTCCACACTACAATGCTTTGAACCTCCACAATAGCAGCCTCTCTCGTAGTTGGTGAATAGAGTTTTAATTTTGGCGCTACTGCTATCACTACTCGGCACATCAACATTCTTTTCAGATTTTCCACTCTACCACTTGCAAACAAACAGGCATAGCATTTGTAAACTAGTGCACTGGTTGCAAAAACCAAGCATTGAATTGGAGACCGAAGGGCTTGGACAAGTAGACAGAACAGTTAATCCAGTTTGTACACAACAGCCGATTGAAGATCAGCTCGTTAAAGAATCGGAGGATGAGTGGCATAGTGGTGGTAAGAGGTGAAATCCATAACACTGTTGTAGTGGGCTGTTGCAAGGATCTTGGCAAGGTCAGTATGGCCACGTAAGTAGTTCACATGAAGCTTCAATCACAGTGTAAACAAAAATTCCTGCATTGAGCAACTAATGAAAGTTTCGTGATTGTAATTGGTCCTGCAAATTGCTGCATCGCATGATTTAACCAAATCCAAAGCCTACAATTCGCTCTCACGGAGTCAGAAGTTGCTGTTTGCCGCCAATTTCTCCATCCGAATTGAGCGATTTGTCTTCACGAAGAAGATGGTGTGATGATAATCTTGCAGAGAAATAATGTGATATAAGTGCAAAGATGGAGCTTAATTTCCTCTTATTCTATTGCAAAGAGTGATAAGTTGTCCTGATCACTATGGTACAATTCGCCCAAATGATGGGAATTTTGTGACATAAACTAAAATTTTTCTAGAAAGTTAGTGGATATTTTGGATTCATACCGAAATAAGATATACTTCCAATGTATAGAGCCTAAGCTGAAGTCGGTTTGTGAGGCAGAGAGCTTTAGGTCATTTTGGGATTATTCTGAGGTTAATCATCTCTGATAGTCAGAAAGTTTCAAATAATGGGAAGGCAACTGACCTCTACCGTAATTCCGGCTTTTTCTGCAAGAGGCACTGTAACTACAAAACACTTTTAGACTTTCGAAATTCCTGAAGTGTCATTTGTGGTCTGAGTGCATTATTGAGGAGGCTCCACAACTGTTGCATGTGTAAGGCAACAGTTACTTAAATAGTCGGCTGCATGGGATTTACTTCGACAATTTGTGTCATTTATCCCACTGTAAAAATTGCTTACTCCACACAGATCTGTTTTTCGACCAGTCACTCGTTGAGTAGTCAATAGCATGCAGCAGTTTATGCATAAAATTCCATTAAATTAACTCATACTATTATAATGCTGCATACTTGATTGGCTCTTAAGCTAAATGAACTCGAAGTTAATTAGTCAACAGTCAAAATAATCCAGAAGGCGTTGCCAAGTTACCACAACTTTCGCTTGCAGCCAAGCCTACTCCAATTGCAAATAAGCAAATAAAATAGGGGCAAGTTTCGGCACTCAGCAAGATACGATGCAACCGCTCGAAGCCAGCCAAGAGTATTATGCATCCCCATGGCCATTCACCCACCTCAATGTTCTCGCATACTCGCCAGATTTTGTGCGAGAAGACGAAGTTTGAAACAGTTAAAGGCTTTAGCAGCGTTTCGTGATGGCATCAGTTAAGTGCGGACCTGAGAGGGTCGTAAAAATGCGCTCTAAATCCTGCAACAGTAAAACGCACCTGCACGGCTACTTTGGAGTTCATTCATTTTTCATGTCTGCCCAAAAAACGCACCACATTTCAAAGGAAGCCTCTCAAGCAAACACAAGATGTGTTTCTACACATAGAACACTTTTTCATTGTCGCTGGAAGGATTTGAAAATGAGCTACTTTGCAGGGATGGACGCTCAATCCTGAATAGATCATGTCAGTTCTCATGGAAGATTGGATCAAGCCATAAAATTCGGCTAAGATGAAAAGGCAGAGAAGGGGCGGCCTTGAAAATAATTGCAGTGCTCATTGGTTGCTTATGCGAATAGCCGTCAAACCATGCTTACACAATACCTTAGCAACAATTAAGTGACAATTCAATCAATGCGTTGGCTCACGGGCACACAAAACTGTCAAAAGGCGAGATGGGGTGGAAGCTAGTTTAATGCACATAATGAAAGTCATCCTCGTCACTCAGTTCCTGCCCAATGTAGTGCAGAGCCTGCAAGGGTTGGAGGGTGATCATGCCATCAGTGAACCTCCATGCCTGTGAGAACTGCCACCAAATGAGGTGAGGTAGGGCGAATTCGCAGTGAATCGGTGCGTCATTCGTTGTGAATGCTTAGCGACATGAGAAGGTTTGGGCTATCTCCAACAGGTGAATCAATTACAAAATCTCTGTGTCGCGTTTTCGTTTTCACTTTACCAGAGCCATCTGGCATTATTTATTCTTCAATTTTCCCAATTTCCTTCATTTTACTGATGACCGACTAAGTCTTCCATTTCGCTGTGAGATTTGTTTGGCTTGGTTTTCATGTTCTCTTTGCATAATTTAGCGCATCCCAGCCTTTAAATTTGAATTTGATACAAGTCCTTCCTTGTTGCAATGTAATGCTTCCTTCTTTATTTCTAACCTTGAATGATTTTTTACTTTTTTCTTTGTTAATGCAGCTTTTGTGTTTGAATGCATCATGGGAAATGCCACGCCTTTTTGATTTGCATCTGCTTTACTGCCACTCTGCCTATCAATCACAAAGTCATTAAATCTCATTAGTTTTCAATTCACTCGGTGGCTATCAGGTGGTTCAAGTCGAATTTTACAGCCAAAGGCTTAAATGCAGATCCTTCCACATTTTGTTATTTCTCTTTTGGAGCGTAAAATACTTCATCCGTTCTCCTAAGGCTATCTTCCATCGGTTAGGAGCCACCCGGTTTGCTTGTCTCCGTGTATCTTCCCTTTTCTAGACTCAAATATCACACAATCTGCCAGGAATTACGAAAGCATTCGTGTTTTCAAGAAAGATACATCTAGTTTTGTGGGAGACACAGTTGTTCAGAGGCTACCGATTTCATCTTATTGACTTCTAGCTTCTAGATTTTTCATCTCCGAATGGTCGAGCATATAGCCAAATTCATCCATTAATAACCATTAATTTAAATCAGACCAAAGCAGATCGAATCGCTGATTTGCAAGGTAATTACAAGTAAAACTTTCACAGAATTCAGATTTTAGAAAGTGCAGTTGAACTATTAGTTGAGGCGCTATTGGCACTGGCAGTTACTTTGAATTGCTGACAAGGTACACCACACTCGACAATCAATTACGCCACTTTTATTCATACAATGTCCTTGCCCAGATAAGCAATGTCATCCCCAGACTGTACTCCATTTCTCTCGTAAATTTCTCTTGTTTCCTGTGCAGGATTCCTCCTTCTCAACCTGTGGACACACACGATGAGTCACACTCGAGGAAGAAAACACGCTCCTTTCTGCCCATAAACCTATCCCATGATGAAGGCAGCTCTTTCTTTCCGGGATGGGAACAAAAAGGCCCGCCATTTGCTCATGCTGATTAAAAAACCACATACCTACAAAAGAAGCGGGCGCATTTCAATTAAGGTGGTGACTAGGCGTGCTCCCACCTCCCTTCCTCTAGCACTTTGGCTGCAAATGCTGCTCATTAGGGCAGTGAGTAAGCCTAATGCGGTGACAAAAGATAGCGAAGATGAAAACTGGTAGGAAATGCCATCACACTTTGAGAGTAGGAATTGTGGTTGGTTGTATCGAATAAAGTTTGAAATTAGTGTACATCCATAAGCACACACAGTGGACAGTTCTATAAGTGAACCGTATCATGTCGTGTGGAATCCACCAGCAACCAGTACGACTTTTCCTTTCTTGCTCGTAGCGCATTAAACAGCATTGCAGCGACACCGAACACCTCACCTTTATGACACTTGAAGCACGTCAATGAAAGCGGCTTATCTTTAAAACTCAAGCGGCCCATCATCCAAACTCAGAGGTTTGGGCAATCCACGACTGCCCATTTAAAAGTGCACTTCACTTTTATGCACCACCGAAAATTTGATTGTGAATTACTGCTTGCGTAACAGGAGACATTAGGAAGAAGTTGGAAGTGTAGATTAATATTAAAGCTTCCAAATGTCCACAAACAAGTTCACACACATTATAATCTCTTAGAGCTTCAAACCTCATGCGCACATTTGCCTAGCGTGAGATTTAATAGTTTAGCTGGTGTACCAGCATGACGAGGCTCACTTTTAATAGGCATGCTGGATAGTGAGGCGTTTATTCTGAAATGAATTGTTGCTTCGAATAGCCATTAATAAGCTAAGCGAACTTGTGCATAGGACGCGTTGAAGCTGTTGCTGACAAATAGCTCCGCATATTTACCCGATTTCATCTTTTAGCAGTCAGTCATCAGGCAAGCCAGATGAGAGAATCATTTGAATGACCATCATCAATTGCTTCGATGTGTCTAACTAAATCGACTGTCCTTTCAATCTAATGAAACACGTGAGAAAGTTACGATAATCATTCGCTTGTTCAATCAGAAGGCTTAGAGTGCATAGTTGAATTGCAAACCCTCTACTTTGGACCCTGTATCGTTTATCCAGGAGGAACACGAAGACGGATTAAAGCCAAATATTTGCCATCCAACCGCTGCATCTGTGTCGGCTTTGTTAATTTTAGTAGCAAGTATCCCATGTGGGGGCAAATTTCTTGCTTCACTTGCTACATGACCTTCTAGAAATACGCACAGTGGGATATCTTGCCAGAAATGCTTGAGGAGTAGCTTGAACTGAAGCTTGCATATGACAACGTGAGCCTACAACTACTATAATTAAGCTCGCAGGGGTCTAGTGGTTGCAATTGACTCGTCAGCTGCCTCCATATTCCATATTCAGTAGTGGATGGCCCTTCTGAGGCTCAGTGCGTTGTCCTAGATGGTCTAGAATATTAACAAAGACGACCAAACCGAAAAGCAGCTGGTTCTTGGTTGTCAATGCCGACACCTTCATCTTGAAAGCTTTTGTGTAGTTGCAGCTGGAAAATCAAACCCACACTGATTAGTAGACGAGGGGATGGCAATGATAATTCACAGAGGACGCATGCACATGATAAGTGTGCGTCATATACAACAGTAATAGTACCGCATCATTCTCCAACTGTAGTTATTACTCATTCGAACTCTAAGAAATGAACATGTCTACTATTAGGTGACCTCCAGTTACGCAGGTCATAATGTATTCCAATGTGAATAGCAGTGATTCACTTTCATTGCGGGCATGTCTGCAGAGGTCTCCTGCAAAGACATCTTAGCAATAGTTGGAGTGGTTCAACTAGGGAGACGAAAGGACCACAGCTCTAGAGCTACTATGTTCACTCAGGCTTTTGCAAACTCCATCATCTTACATAGGCTGCGTGGGGTGATAGCGGTCTGCATCAAGGCATGCGCATAAGTCGATTCCAAATGTGAATGTGTCGTGGATGACTAAATAATGGCAGTTTCACTAGCTTGCAATCATCTCATTCATTTATGATTAAAACGAAATGTGATGGTTCTCTTGGGCATGGGTTCACACATTCGATTCTCTAGAGCTTGGAGGTAACAAATAGTTGTGCGCAATTAAATAACCAAGTCGTTTGCTTTAAAGGGAAGATTCGGCACACCATGTGGGTTGAATAGATCATCACTGGAATGTGCAAACCTCGTCCGGTGGGCATAAGCTTGCCTACCACCCCACTGTTGCAAACCACTCTATTTCTGAAATCCAACGGCTGCATAAATCAGTTCTGCCTCTATCCCATGGACTGACTTTGTGGCATGGAAAAACAGTGAAATACATGTGTTTGCTTTTGTGAGGCAGGATATGTTCTAACGGATTAACTGGTCGAAAGTGTTTCAGGTGCCATAGAGTGCGTCTGCCTTGACTTTACTAACTGATTTGATAAAGAGATGAAGCTGTGCCTGTATATTTTTACTAGACGAGAGCTTAAACAACGGCAACTTACGTCCTTCTGACATTGAAGAATGGTGGGTGCAAATGAGCAGTACTGTAAAAGCAAAGTAAACCCAAAATTAAAAAAGCATCTAAAATTTACTTTCTTGGAATCAAAAATGCAATTTAGCAAAGAAATGTGCGATTGGCAGGAACGCATTCGAAATATTCGGCAGCAAATTTCAGGCTGTGCAGTTTCTGTGAG